>JARWKJ010000004.1:36763445-37038445 GCA_029959095.1 Rhinichthys osculus | reverse complement strand
GCAGCTCCATTTAACAATATTAGACAAATACGTGAATAATCGACGTCTTTTGTCAAATAATTTCAGCTACCATATCAAAACTGAAAATGTGAAACATGTAGAAAACGCCTTTACATTTTTTAGTTTCAAATAGTGCATGAAAAGCCTTCACCCAGAAAAGCGGCCTGCATACAGACAGACAGACACGTATCATGGCTTTTAAAGACCTAAAAAAATAACATGAATAGAATGCGAATAAAACATTCATTATAAATGTCAGTACATATTATCCTCTGGTGCCATAAATGGTGGCATGAAATAAAATGATGAATCTGACTGCTCTATAGAAGCTTCTCAATGCAACCTTGACAGAAGGGCGGACCCGGTCAGACATGCAAATAACGGCATGAATATGGTGCGTCCAGACAGCTTTCATCCCGTGATCTTACTGTTTTTCAGATGTGCCACTTCAGGTGCGTGTGTCCGTGATTCCCTGTAAGTCCATCATCATCCCGACGCAAAATAATGAGGATGCCGAGTGGCTCCCTATGAAAGCCTGGCTAATTACTTGATGAAGAGAATTCTCTCTCTCTCTCTCTCTCTCTCTCTCTCTCTCTCTCTCTCTCTCTCTTTCCTGTAGAGCCCGCCCTCCCCTCTCTTTTAATTATCACATTTCTGGATTGCAGAGCTGTGGCAGAATCTATTCAAACTAATGCCATCAGCATATAACCACAGTGGGCCATTTGGCCAGGAATGTCTTATACTTGATTTCTAGGAATGGCCATTTGAAATTGTACTATGTGTGCTTTGTTTGTCATTATACGTGGCTTATTTAAAGAATGCCGCAGCTCCATTTTGTGTTTAAGGGGCGCTAGCACTTCTCTGAGACAACAGAGGGGGGGCCAACACGGAGTGATGGATTGTAAGGTGTGGGAGTTCACAGCAGGGGATCTGTCTGACCCAATGGACCCACAAAGCGGCCCTCTCAGAGACGGTCCACCCCTCTTTCAGAGCTGCTTGGAGTCTGTTCAAAAGGCCTCGCTCAGAGGACACTATAGGTAAAGAAAGCCTATTCTATAGTCATGAATCTAACTGTGTGCTCGCTCTACAAATACTATGACTCGCATGCAAGGCCTTGATGAGAGATGATCGTTCATATAATTCAATACGTTCGTTCATGAGAACATGATGCCACAATATTCACTCTTTGCCTGTGGTTTCACTAAAAATGCATAGTATTCCTCTAATGTCAACAATGCACGGAGGTGACATTTACATTGAGAGAAGTGTGTACATGCAACAAAAACACCTCCAGTGAAATTCCTTTAAATAACATTATGTCTGTAAAAAAAACGCATGACATTTGATAGAACGAGTGTGATGCTTCTAAGTGGACTGGATATCACAATGGCATATAAATGCCACTCTTGCATTTCTTTAAACAATAGAGGAGAAATGTGAATGCTATATATATAGTGAAAGTAGATAAGAGAAGGTCTATTCCCTGCAGATTTATGTTTAAAATAATAATAATATATATTATTTTTTTTAAATAAAAAAATAATTTAATTAAATAATATCATTTTGAACATAAAGCTATACAGTATGTGTCGTATTTACAGGGAG
This sequence comes from Rhinichthys osculus, assembly GCA_029959095.1. Taxonomy (NCBI): domain Eukaryota; kingdom Metazoa; phylum Chordata; class Actinopteri; order Cypriniformes; family Leuciscidae; genus Rhinichthys; species Rhinichthys osculus. The sequence goes on along the minus strand of JARWKJ010000004.1, from coordinate 37,036,840 downwards.
GGGGGGGGGGGGGGGGGGGGGTCAAAACAGGCATGGAAATCAAAACATCATTGTATTATAATTTAAATTACAGATTATACTGATAAAGTAAACTGTCAAATTCAAGTGTGCTGCAGCAGAACTGTGTATGTGTGTGTGTGTGTGTGTGTTTCTCAAGGGTAGAGCAGCTGGGGCTCTGGCACATATTTCAAATCATGTTTAATTAATAGAAGATATAAACTGGATGAAATTTTGCTGTCTCTTTTTGTTGAAAACAAAACCCACACAGTGGAAAAATAGCGAGTGGCATTTAGAAACCAGGGTGTTTGACTGGATATACAAAGGCTGCATGGGCTGTAGTATTGTCATAGTGTACATTTCTATTGCAGAGCAAGGGAGTTGGAAATAAGGGAACAGATACCAAGGAGAAAGCTTGGATAAAAAGCAGAAATGCCTGTGAAAGTCGACTGTGATCTCCCATGACCCAGATATGGTGTTTCATCCAAAAATAAAACATGCAGCAGGGATAGTAATGAAGGCAATTCACCACTGCACTGTACAAATAATAAAAGAAAAGGATTTGCTTATTAACGCCGATTAGTTAAATTAACATTTTTAGTCAAGTCATCCGACTTTTAACTATTTCATTGGCATTAGGTTTCTCCTCAGAATTATCCTGTTTAGTCTTAGGCATGTTTCTAAACAAATATATTTGGAAAGATATTGTTGTAAGGAAATATTTTTTTTCAAAGGGGATATTAAATTAAGATCACAGTAGATGAATCCGCCTTTTATATATCAAAGATATCATTAGCACTTGGTAAATTAAAGATTTTTTTTTTTTTTTTTGCACATTCAGTATGTAATTTAACGAAACAATTAACGTTAAATCGTTTTACCAATCAGTTATTAGATAGGCTAGTCATTGTTAAGTCTGTTCAGAATTCATGGTGACGAGATCTATCTGAAATTAAATTTGTCATATTGTGAATGGATCTTATCTGGATATATTGGAAGATAAATGAGAATTTACCGATAAATTGTTCAACATTTAGATATTATTTTTGCAGGTATAGTTTGGTGATACATCATATAAATATGTCTTGCAACATAAGAATATGTTATATAGAAGGAAACATTTAGTCATTGGCAAAATAAACAATAAAGCAAAAAAAAAGAAAAGAAAGAAAAAAAGGGTGCACTGCCCCTCAACATTTCAGTTCTGAAACGTAGAGGTCAAATTGTGCTTCCAGGCTGGTTTGTCTGTTAATGCTCACCACTAAACCACTGTTTACACCCAGATCCACCAGTGGAATGTTTGCTGTTTATCTTTTTTTACTGGACAACTAAAAAAAGACCATCACGCACTGAAATGTGATTTGATCAGCAGGAAAATTATAAACATGTTTTAAAAGCGACTGTTAACAGATAATCTGGGAAGACAAAACAACAAAAAAGTGCTAAAACTTACATTAAAAAAACTTTGCAATATCAGTAAAGGCAAACATAAGACCACTCCACAAGGCATTAAATCCATTTCGTATTTGACAGTTATAGACATCAGTTAGACAAACGGTCTTTTGTAAATAGAGGATGAGAAGATCTTGTTTACTGTACACAATGATAATGACATGTGAGGGAGAGTACATACATGACCCACTGCTATTTACACTACTACTCAAATGTGTGGACACACCTACTCGTTTTTTATTATTACCATTATCTACATTTATCAAATGTTAAACAACTTAGTTTAGACTCTTCCAATTCACCACCTTTTGTCTACAGATTATGGGCTCAAATCGCACGAGATGACTCCTGGGATGCTTGAAGTTTATGTGTATGACTGGCACTTCAATTATCCAAATCCAATCATTTAAACATACATCTTTAGATCAAGTTTTTTATGATCATAAGAAATAAATTAAACGTGTCATATCAAATTATCATTGTATAGAAAACAATAAAAAAAGAAAAGAAGATATTATTAAAAAACTCAAGATAATTAAATATAAAATATTAGAGACTAAAAACAGTGAATAGAGAAAGAGTAATTAACTATATCAGGCATACAACAAATACATAAATTAGATTCACACTAAGTTTTAGTAGCCTTTTTGTTAGAGAATGCAAATCTCAACATCTTTTCTAAATCTAGAAGAACAATGTTTTAATGCTTTACATCTATAAATAAATTAAGTTACTTGGAAATGCAAAATAGTGAAGCTGCATAATATGCTCTTCGTACTGTCTTTAAAAAAAAGACTCGGTGCTATGCTTTTTTCCTCACATATTAATAAAAAACATTATACAATGCAATAATAAACAAACAAGGGGAAAAAAGAGGGTGAAATCTAAGTCCTATAAATAATAATTTATAATACATTAAAATAAAATCTAGCATGAAAAGCATTTAATTCAATGATTCTCTGATTACTATCATTGCACCGCCTGATTTCGCTTATTAACACCACAAAGCTAAGAATTTCTGGTAGTAAATTTGCACTGACATTCCTCAGTCCCGTGCAGGGTTAACAACACCGGTAGGAAAACGTCACATGTGCTCCTTTCCCTACTTCCGCTGAAGGGGTCCTGCAAGATACTTAAGTCGCCCAAAACAGCGCCTGTTTCAAAAATGAGAATAATTCAACGTTCCCATTACCAATATACTTAACAATGTGGATATAAACACAAAAATAAATGTCAATAATCAATCCGGAACATTAACGTGATACAGACTTTCATTATTAAAACGTTCTAGCAGTCATTAAACCGTACAGGCTGTCGGTGACAGCCCAGTGCCGAGAGTCTGAGCGTGACCTCTACTGCAGTTGAAAACACAGTGAAGCCGCGGTTCGATCAGTGGGATGTTTGTTTAGGTATTCGTTTTACCTGTCAACACAGTACTCTCAAATACCAGCACCGTAAGACAGGCTTATGTGCTCCGTGCCGCTGGATCTCCGCTCCGGGGTGCTCAGAGTGTCAACCGGCTTTGAGATCTATTACTGCACTGCAACATCAATATGGTAAGTGAGCACATCATCTGAATGCATTATTATTACTGTCATGTTTCAATGAATTCATGCTAGTTATAAAACGAGAGGATATCTTATTTATTTGTTCATTCTGATGATAGATGATCCAGATCTAGAAGCATGATTGCAGACATTTCTTTACATTAGGATTGCATCGTATGGATTGCATACATTACATCGTATGTAAATGTAATAATGTATGCATAGTTTTTAAACAGAAATGAAGAATGATATAATTTAGCGTGATTTTAATGGTAGTTAGTTGTAAATGCTGGGCACGACATGCTAGTAGGGGGAGGATGTGCCTCACCTGGTGCAGGTGCTTTTGACCTCAGAATGCCCTCCACTGGATGACGTCATGGAAGGGCTCCAGAGGACGTCTCTTACCCACTGAACCAGAAACAAATGACACAAAATTTCAACCCAAATGAAAATTCTGTCATCATGTACACTACACAGCCTCTAGAAGTTTCAAACTGGTGTAAAATGTATTTCTGTACAGAAAGGGATGTTATGCTTCAGTCACTTTTACCTTTCATTGTGTGGAAAAGGTGTTAATGAAAAGGAACAGAGACTGTTACAAACAGTCTGCAAAACATGTCATTTTATGTTCCACAGAAGAAATAAAGTCATACAGGTTTGGATGGAATGACATGAGGGTGAGGAAATGATGACAGAATTGTCATGTTTAGTAGAACTATCTCTTTAACTATAAACTCCTAAGCTGTCACTGCTCAATTAAAGACACAAATTATAGGCCTGTCCCAATACCCACACATGATCACTTGTCTGCTCCCGTGACGTATTTCCTGTATTTGGTTTGTTTTCAAGTGTGTGTAGAACTGTTGATTACATGATGGGAAACACTTAGGCCTAAAACATTGTGTTGTGATATTGCAAGAGAACCTTTTACAGAGCTATATTTAGATTTTCAATACTTTGCACTTTAACTGTTTAGGTAGTACCCCTATGTAACAGGTGACAGTTTTGTGGTGCTTCTATTGATAAAAAGCAGTTGCAAGCATTTTATAAAATACACATACTCATCTCTGCACCAATACATTGTACTGCCATTTTATTTTCTAATTAAGTTAACTTGCACTGGAAAGTTTTCCTCAAAATCGTACGATTTCGGGACACACAAGTACCTTAACAACACGATTAATTATGGAATAGGCTTAGCCTCAAATACCGCTCAGAGCTGAGTTAGTTTTGCACACATACTTCCTGTCACATGGACGCACTCTTTAGAGGCCTAGACTGCAAGTATGGTTATTTTACATTCTGTAAATGCTTCATTAATATTTAACTCTCAGCAGAACTTCTGGATCGCTGGAGGCAGTACATTATAGATTGCTTTATATGATGTATGTGGTTTTAAGGTTATGCAATTACTATATCATATCATCTAATTATAATGCTATTATACCAGTTTTAGGTTGATGTCAGTTTCTTTCCACAGTTATACAACATATCAGTGAGAACTTGGGTAATGGAAGGACATTAATTGCAGTGTTTGGACGTGTCACCACAGGGTGTTTTTGAAGAGCTCAAAAATCCATACTTTACCAGAGCAACTCTCCTCCTGACCATTATCTCGTATGGTGACTGGGCTTCTAGACCTGCTGGTTATCTTCAGTGGCCCCCTTCAGAGCTCATTTGGCCCCTGTGCTGTCCAGGTCACTGCTAGACTGGCAGATAAGTGGCCCATGCTGCTTCAATTACCTCTTCTGCCCCAACCTCTCATGGTGACTTACACTGACCGATCAAACTTCCCAGCAAGGGAGGCATCACACTTTTTTATGTCACGCTTTTAAGGAGAATGTCCAGGATGTTAGGCTGGTATCTTAAGGTGTTACGCTTTTCTGATGGTTTGAGTTGACTAATGGGAAGTTGCTTGGAAACTGACCCATCTCAACATTGATAGGTGGATGGACATTAAGTTTTGCACCTCTACCTTCGGGAAATATCTCCAAATAATCCTTCAAATTTAAAAATCCTCATTCCTCATCCTCATTCCATGTTTTCTGAATTAATAAAATATGTATTTCTCCATAAATTGTAATATCTTCAAAAAGTGTGTTATTCACATAAAACTGATTGCTCAATTTCCTAAGCACTTTTATCATGCCAGTGTGTCTTAATAAAACAAAATATTAAAATATAAGGTACAACGGGGCTAAAGGCGCACCGGGGTAAAAGAGTCACTTGACTTTATTCTCTTTTAAACCAAGATGGCACAAAATTCAGCTCAGCACTTGGATGCACGTGGAAATTTGGCTGATCCTTGATGCGATCGCGGACAGCAACGTAAAGTTGATTCTGCGCATATTTTATGTCATATTTAATGGTTTTTAAAATGTTGTAGATTTATGTAGCAAATGAGAATCGATAAAATTGTCTGTATTTTGAGACAAATGTCTTTTTGATGATTTTCAGCCAAAATAAACCAAAAATAGTACAAACTTTGCCGAAGTGAAGTTCATTGTTTTGAACAAGATTTAACTTAGACATTATTGAAGACATATTATTTAGCTAAAGTATTTGTATCAATCCTTTCATGCCTTTTGCTCAATGTTGTCACACACGGGGTAAAAGGCCCCCCTCGTCAACTCATACATTTATACCATTTTTTAAACAAGCAAACCACTTTTATGATTTATTTTCACACAAAATCTGTTGCTCCGTCAATGTTCAATTAAAATATATTATATTTTTCTGCTATCATACACTATGGGAGCAGTGAAAAGGGTGTGCATTTAGCCCAATTGTACCCTACACTTGATTCTAGGCTAGCCCACCACCACGTATGAATATCTTTCATTGATTCAACTTAATAGCACTTTTCCCGGCGGTCTCCCATTCATTCATATGGGCTATATAATTCTCAACCATGGCAATGGGATACCTCTCTGTTTCCGGTAAAGTGAGGGAAACATTAAAGGGTGGCTTGTGTTCTCTCAGAGATGTTTGTGACCAGCAGTGAAAAGACGCATGTGGCTGCTTTCATGCGTTTCAGACCAGCACATTATAGCTATTGTGCCATTGTGTGGCTCTACCTCAGTGCAGGTACTGGTATTTGTCAAAGTGGTGAAAAGCGGGATAAATGAAATATAACATTTCAGTTGTTATGGAAAGCTTTGCATTTGTGCTGCACATCAGTGTGAGGTTTTCATAGTGAAAGGTATAACGAGAAGCTCATTTTTCACAGTGTTTTACTGTGAATTAAATGGCAGCAGTGCTTAAATATCACAGCTGTTGATCCTCTGACTGGAATAGTTAATGGTGGGTTTTTAAAACGAGCACAGAGTAATATGTGGTTGACTAAAGAAGTCGAGACAAATAGAGGAAAGGTTATTCACTTTGAAGAACTGATTTAGGCCTATTTATTTTTGTCTTGGATACAGTGAGCAAATACAAAAATATTAAAGTCCCTGTAAAGTCAAAATTAAGTTTGTGTTCTGAGTTTGTCACACCACAGAAAAATGTGTTATTAGCCAAATTGGAATGATAAAAAAAGCCGGCAAGTACATAAAATAAGCTATCAAAATCTTGAAAAAATGAGCAGTATTCTCTGCTCTCAAACGCTGGGGGCGTGTCCGCTGGCTGCGCTGAAACCACGCCCACTCGCGGGAAAGCTGCTTTCGGGACGGGGAGATGAAGGCCGAGGCGGGAGATAGTCGTTGGGCCCCATTCACCAGTAACAGCGGATTAGCAGTGAATCCCAGTTGTCTCCGACGAAAGTTTATAAAACTATCCCGTGTAAAATGATTACTACAGAGGCGGGTGTTGGCGGTGGCGGTGATCCTCAGCTCTCCATCAAGGTTGGCTCTTCACAAAATTAATCCACCTCTTCTTGATGTGATCGTTTTTAGGAAATTTTAATAAAGACACCAATCTGTTTTGTACATGATCGCATCCAGGTAGTAGCCTACGCATTTCCGTGTCGAAGGCATAGCTAGCTAGCAAACTGTAGGCTGTAGTAACTAATAGTACTGACAGTAACTCGATGCCAAACTGATGCGAATGTGCTCTATTGTTAGGGGAGGGGCCAGCCTCAGTGCGTCATCAAGTAGGGGCGTGTCCACTAGCTCAGGGGCTCCAGTGCGTCATCGAGCCCCGTTTTAGCCCCGCCCAAAAAATCCGGAAAATAGCAATGGTGAAAAACTGTTTAAAGTCGGCATGAAACGGAAGTTGAGATTGTAATTTTTTCCTTGTTGTGACGTATATCCGAGTGAAACGGCTTCTGAAATTAGAAAAAAATGTCGGGCGGGGCTTGATTTCGTCCTTCGGGAATTGATTGGATCGTTGGAGGTTGGGCGTTGCAAAGAAAATGGAGGCAGATTTGAATGCCAGTTTACATTCAGTTGTGGAGGATTTCTCTCCACCGGACTCCCCACCGTTACCCCCCACCGTTACCCTCCCATGAAGGATTTTTTTATTAACCTGTTAACTGGCACCCCCCTTTTTTTTGCATAGACATAAAAATCACTATCCAAACTTAAATGGTTGTAATTCAGGAATGCTTTGGAATATAGACCTATGGCTGGTCTTGTTTTAAAGACATTTTCCAGATTATTGTAGAAGTCCAGAAATTGTAAAAAATGAAACAGAAAAAAAGTTATATAAGTTTGAGTTTATGAAATTGTGTAATGTAAAAATATAATGATTAATATTTTATATAAAATATATATATTACAAAATATATTTTACTCTAAAACTGCAAGAAAAATAAAGTCAAATATCTGAACAAGTTGTATTCCAAATTTTAGGTTGATATCTCAAAAAATGAGCTTTCAGTAAGATTTTATTCGGGCGCAGTACCCAACTTTTTCACAAGGTGAACACCAGACTCCATTACTGCCCATATAAGGGCGCCTCCATTTTCATATGTTTTGAGTGATCTGAACCATGTATTTCCATAATTTTCATACAATTTATGAAGTAGACATCCTATTCAGAAGTAGTAGGGGTGGTTTGGCAGTATTTGATTTGAATTAAACCTCTAATAAATGCATAAAGACTACGTTATAGCGTTATAGCTCGCAGCCGCATTACAAATCGAGAATCCATACATTTTTCTTTATATTTAAAACATTTTCAGACCTTTTTTTCTCATAAAATGGAATTGGTGTTATCTTTTGAACTCATGGCATGAAAACAAACTGAGGTTTCTACCAATCTTTCATGATTTTTCATGTTTATTGTTATTTCAAAATAAAGGCCTAAATACTCCTAATGAATATGAAATATTCTTGTTGCAAATTGATACATTTCTGCTCCTCTGTAATATATTTTAGATAACAGCCACCAAATATGAAAACTAGAGATTTTAAGCTTTCAAATGATATATAGTTTGGCAATATTACTTTAGGTTTTTACTAAGATATTATTGTTTTAAACATGCAATGGCAAATGGGCCCGCCGGCGGGGGGTTAAGAGGTTAATGAGCCCGGCGACGAGAACGAGGACGAGCAGCTAAATTTTCAGGCAGTAATCAGCCCATATTTATACGAGTCTCCCGCGAACCAAGATTCACTTGAACTTGAACACTGACAGGTTCTCTGAGAGGCGGTGCACCGATAGCCGCACCCTTATCGGCTCTGGCCGCACCCTTTCGCCATGGCATGTGACCGAAAGAGAAGAGAGGTCGTTTCGAGGGGGGAGGGAAGGGCAATGTATTTGATTAAAGATTATAAGGGTACATGAATTTTAAAAAAATAATGAAGTGTACAGATAAATCATTTACAATAAACACTACAATATTACATATAAAAAGAAGATTTGTCAAATTTGATTTCATGCCGACTTTAAAGTGTAAATTGCAGGTCAAATTTTTCACGAAGGTAATGCAATGTGCTTACTAAACATAAAGATAAGAACCGCCCACCATTGTTTTTGTACGTTTTTTATACCAAAATGCTGAATATAATATGAAAAGTTTGTGCGTTTTACAGTGGTTTTAAGCACGCCCCCTCCCTTCCACTAGGCTGGGCGTGACGTCTTAAAAGGTACTCCAAGCTTTTACTGTCTATGCCCCAGGCCTGGAGTTACGTTATATTGGAGACCTAGCTAGCAAAAATGGTTAACTATTGTTTTTGTGCGGGATGTACGAATACATCAAAAACGGGGGAGAGGCTCCACAAGTTCCCCAAGGACAAACGACTGATTCGTGCCTGTAAGTGTTAGCATAACTTACTCGAGGTAGAGCTTAGATCGGGCCCAAAAAAATCAAGCAAGACCCTACCCGAGCCCGCTGTGTCCAAGCCCGGTCCGGTCCTGCCCGACACATTAACTGTGATTATGAGCCCGAGCCCGATTTAAACCCGACTATTTTTTAATACGTGGGTCGTTATAACTGACGTTCTCAACTACTTTCTATATTACTTTCTCCCGCCCGCAACATTTATGTTTTGTCCCGCTCCCACCCGCAAAAATACTTTTTTTCTGTACCTCCCATAATAATTCCTAAAAAGCTGACATCAGTTCATCGCGATCTCACACATCTCTGTTATTATCAATGAAGCTTTCATAATATATACACTATGTGTGTTATAATTCGAGGATTTGCCAGCATACAGAATTCAGCACTGAACAAAAAGTCAGTTTTGAGCGGTGAGGGGAGTCCATCGTAAATGCTTCTGATTGGCCATTATTGCGTTCAAGAAATCAACATATGTCTGTGATTGGCTACATCGCTCAACGCTGCAGACATGTTAGAAATAGAAACTCTGCCTGTAAACCGTTTCTATTTTGTTTTAGTTGTTCTTATTTCTTTTCTGCAACAGATGAATAAAAATTTATTCGTTTTTATGTTTTATTCATAGATATTTCTAGTTTGCGGGAGTCCCGCGAATCGTTTTATTCTCCCTCAACCGGCACACACATTACCGTGAGTGTAATGCACATTACTGCCCGCGCTCCCTTTTATGACGTCATCACCCAGTTACGGTAAAAAACATGCTACCTTTGAAGAAACCCCAATAAATGTTATTTTAACGCATTTTAAGACAGAAATTTTTACACATATACACATTGAGCACTTTAATTTACACGTTAATTGGTTGTGGTGGTTAAACTGCAATTTACACTTTAACGGTCTAACTCCACAATTCAGTCATTCACAGTTCACAGTCTTTGTAATATGTTTTAGCAATACATTTCTAAGATTTATAATGGGTTTAGAATTTTTTATTTTTTTTTTAATTGCCTTTATAGACCCCTTTTGCGCCGACGTCACAATTACGTCACAGTGTTAGCTGGAGGCAAAAGGTGTGTTCGACTTCATGCAGCTCTGCGCAGACCGATCGGTGGCTGACTTGAAGCAGTGCATGCCGGTTAGAAATTTTGTCCGACTTGATACAGCGCTGACGCCACATGACTGTGACGTATGCCATCAAAGTACCGCGAGAGCGTTTCGAGAGTAGCCGGAGGACTCTCAGCCAGCACAGCTTCTCAAGAGCAGCTGCACAAGCTCTGATGACGACACAACTGTTCCACGATTGGCCGGATTCACCGCATGACCACGATCACGTGCGTTTCGTGTTTATTCTCACACCTTTAGTTCCACTAAAGCTCACAAATCAGTTTTTTATAACTGTAAACAGTCTTTTCATGTAGTCGCGATGTTATATTGTCATGTTTATCAAATAAAACTGATTAAAAAACGTTGACTCCACTTCATTGATATAGGCTTCGCTTGAACTTTATTCTTGTTCAAACAGATGCTGTAGCCTATGAAATAGTAAACTATTGAATGAAAATGTGTCTGAGATATCTGTGTATTTGGCAAATATTGCATTTATTTCACTTCAGCTGTGGTAAAGTATGCAAACACCACGTGAGCAGTCACTACGCGAACCAGAAAGTGTCCGACTTCACGTCTCCGTTTGCAGCTCCTTCCCGCCTGCACGCGGCAACTCTCGCCGATCGGTTACATGCAGCCGATGTCGAACACACCTAAAACAAACGGACAACTGGAGGCGGCTAATACAAACCAGCACAGATTCGGCTACATAATAAGGAGCTTAAATTATTATTATTATTATTATTATTATTATTATTAAATGTCATCTTGTTGTGTTGTTGGGTGCAAGAATCAATGAAAAATGAATATGCTGTATATTTTTATTTCTAGAAAATATTCACATCATTAAAATTGCAACGTAATATCACTCTTTACATTGTCGTCTTCTTTGCGCTGGCTAGGCAGAACTGCCACACAAGTCTTGTACATGACCATTCATCGCATAGTTATAGGCATCTGAAGATTTATATGCCCTCAGTTTTTCTTTACGCTCGGTTTCTCTATCGGATAGTCAGGCCACTCAACCGGATGTAGCGTTAACGTTAATCCTGTCAGATCGTCCATCCATTGAGTGAGCGTGTACGGGTCAGCCAATCTGGTTCCGTCCATTAAAATTAACTTTTGCAAATAACAATCGCGGTCCTGGACACTGAGTGACCTTGCACATTAAGATAAAATCGGATTTTCTCCAGTCATTGTTAAAAAACAAGCTAACAAAACTTGCAAACTAACGTTAGTGAAGTGGCCAGAGGGATCGTTCTGCCTCCACCTAAGCTCCGCCCACAAAAAAAACATCACCATGTTTACCTACTGAAAAGGGGTCTGGGACTTTAAAAAAAATTCAGTTGAAAAAAAGATGTACAATATTTTTTTTAGGGACGCACCAAAATTTCAGCCACCGAAAATTGTCAGAAAGAAAAAAACGGCCCGAAAATATATGTAGCCCCTCAGTGCTCAGATTTCACTCATGCGGTGTGACGCTCCGCACAATATTCCGCTCTATGCACCTGTGCTCAGTTGCTCACGGCCCATGCGAACGCTCCACTCATGTACCCCTCATGCTCATCCAAAAAGCTCATCCAAAAGTCTTGTATACTAAATAAACTGCTAGATTTTCAAGAACATGGGACCATTGCATTCCACAACTCTTGACAATTAGGCTCCAAAGTCGTGGAACAGAACTCAACAAGTCAACCTTTCAACCTTTCAAAATTACGATATCACAGAATATTGCAGATAATTTCCTAGCTTTTCTGTCATGTGATTTACATGCACTATTATTGCTCTACAATATGATTCATGATTCCTGAGTGACACGCAAGCCATGTTGCCATGTAAATTTCTTTTGTGTGAGTTTGAAAATGGCTAGCTAGACACATAGCAATTTGTGCGGATCAGCGATCATTTGAATGCACATCACCATCCTCAACATAGGGTCAGGACACTGTGCCTTACACGCGTGGATGGTGAGATTGCCCATTGATGCCAGCGGTCCTCCCACGCTGTAGCTGGGATAGTTTGATGCTTGGGTGTTTAAGGAAATTACAGAGTAGGTGCTTGACTGGGGAAGTCAGCATAATTTGCAAAGGTTATTACCTTTGAGGTAACAAATTCATTACTTTTCCCTTGCTATGGACTTTTTAGCCTGTTTTTTTTCCACTTAAAGTCTGCCCCACACTAAATCAGATTGGCCACAAACATGACTAGTCAAGTCATCCTCATTTATATAGCGCTTTTAACAATGTAGATTGTTTCAAACCAGCTTTACAGAGATAAACATATAATGATGAAGGTAACAGATATTGGTTTGGTTTTATAGCGGTTCTTGAATAATGTTATTTTCCAGCTAAAGTTAGTTTTGATTGATTCACTTCCGTCGAAATGATCATTTGTTATTAAAGACAACACTTGCTAAGACAACACCGTTCTCTCTAAACAGACTTTAAACGCGAACCTGTGATGAACGCTGATGGCATTCACATGCGCATTAAGAATTGATTTTATAGTTATGTGCGTTTGAATATATGTGCGCAGGTTTGTAATTCCCTACAAACCATGCCTAATCAAACTACTTGTCTTGCCTATACATTTTTATACAGAATTTTATTTTATCACTAGGTACATGAACCGAAATTTCCACAACGCTTTATCTGTAGAGTGGAATAGGGATCCTCCATAAGGAGAGGCTAGTTGGCACTTCAGCACTGCGTTGTCATCGGGTCCAGGCAAAGGTCCTTCGTCAGATCTGGAAACGGCCTGGATCTCGGGATAAACAAAGACACTAATATTAGCGTAGATGCCATTTTTCTTATGATGTAATGAGTACATCAGGATTTAAGGGAAGTGTTCCTGGTTCCGTCTGACCTAACCTATGCAGCCTAACATTGAATTATAGAAGTCGATAATGTATTATGTGAATGCTAGGTCAAAGAGATGTGTTTTTAGTCTAGCTTTGAACTGACAGAGTGTGTCTGCTTCCCGGACAATGGTAGGAAGACTGTTCCAAAGTTTTAGTGCTAAATAGGAAAAGAATCTACCGCCTGCAGTCGATTTTGATATTCTAGGTATTATCAACTGGCCGGAACTTTGAGATCGCAAGAGACGTGAAGGACTATAATGTGTTAAGAGCTCGCTCAAGTACTGCGGAGCTAAACCATTTAGTGCTTTGTAAGTAATCAGCAATATTTGACCATTTATACGATGTTTAATAGGCAACCAATGCAGTGTTGACAGAACCGGGCTAATATGGTCATACTTCCTGGTTCTGGTAAGAACTCGAGCTGCTGCGTTTTGAACTAGCTGTAGTTTGTTTACTAAGCGTGCAGGGCAACCACCCAGTAGAGCATTACAATAATCTAGCCTTGAGGTCATTAACGCATGAACTAATTGTTCCGTGACTAGTGTTTAGAGTGCCACGATGTGACCAAGACAGCTAACCACACACACACTATCAGATTCCATTCACAAACTCTGGAGTCCCGACTGCGAATACGGGCAAGCTCGCAAAATCTCGCAAAAATCTCTCTCACGTTCAAACGTGATTTTAGAGTAAACAAACATGGCAGATGGTGGACAAGAAGAAGTTACTGTAATAGTGTTTGGACTGCAAATTCACAAGAAAAAGATTTGGATAAAGTTGTTTGATGCTTCGTTCTTCAGTCAGCTTGCTGGATTCTCCACACACATCAGGATATCTGATCCTAAATATTCAATGTTGGATATTTATGATTTGAGATTGCTGCGGCCCTGATGTTGTTCTTCCTAGCAGATTCGTTCTTCGTCACTCTTAACACACATAGGGATGCACCACGATATGGTAATTTTTAATGTTATCGGCCCAATAAGAAGATTTGGCCGATATGTTAAAGCCGATAAATAATAGATTATTTCCTTCAGCTGATACACTTCAGATGCGCACTGTTTGCCATGATGGTTTTTTTATTGCTAGAAATATGATTGGAATCACTTCAAAAAAGAAAGAATTAAAGGTAATGTAGGTAGGAATTTTATAAAAAAACTGTTTTCCAAATTTGTTTGAACTTTCTGTATATATCAATGCATAATTAAAATGTAAGTACTCTGATAAAAAGAGTATAAAAATCGAGTGACTCTAAACCGTTTAATCTGCACTAAACACAGCTCATTATTTCCACCCGGGACGAAACAAAGGATTGGCTTAGGCGACTGTCACTCTCTCGCAACCATGGCAACCACCCTTTTGCCACACAGGACCTGCCCACTTGCCCGTACCCATTTGATTTGAGTAATTCAAGAGGCACGGAACCTAGGAATAGCAAAACAATGGCAGAGAAAGACCAATCAAAATTCACATATGCAGTTCACGAAGGCAAACCAGGCAAAAAAAGGAAGACAGTAACGTTACTAGAAAAGGTAATGAACAAAAAGTCTTTGGATAAACAACGAAATAAAACGCGTGTCAATATCGGCGTGGCTTTCCAGCGATGGCGAGAACTAAGTGACCTCAAGGGGCTGAAAGTTGACGCCTTGTGACGACCTCCTCTGCTTCGCCCTCGACCCCGGATCTGTCCTCGAGCTGACGATGCGGTACTTGTCTCTGGAGTGTAGTCCTCATCAGAGTCAACAATGCTTTCATCATGGAAACTCTTACATGCAGAACACCATATATGTTATGAATGTTACACGAAATTCATCTTCATCACAGTGTAAATGATGGCAATGGAAAAACGTGTATCATGCAACCTGTTTTTAGCTTTGCCTTGTAGATAACTAGCTCGTTAGCGAATCAATAAATATATATTTTAAACTTTACCAATATCAATATGCTAGCTTGATAGTGAGTACTAAAATACATCTTATTTGTTTATCTTCATAATGATAAAGTTAGATTTTTTTATTACATGTGATTCTGACATGATGTCACTACATGCACATGCTCCTTCCTCTCCGCTCGTCTCAGGTAAATAATGTGTCTTCAGCTCAGCGGTCGGAGTCGCGCGTTCATGTGTTTTTGGGGCGTGGCTTTGGAAGGAGCCCAGAAGGGAGGGGGTGGAGTGAATGGAAATAATGAGCTGTCTTTAAAACAGTCGTGAGAGGTCTACAGACACTCGATTTTTATACTTTCTTTTTCAGAGTACTTACATTTTAATTATGCATTGATATATACAGAAATTTTAAACAAATTTGGAAAAAAGTTTTTTTTATAAAATTCCTACCTACAATACCTTTAAGTGCAACATGTGCAGGGCAAGTCTGTCATATAGGCTGCATACAATTAAATTGAGAACATTTTTGTAATTGTGTGCTTGCGACATGGATTTAATGGTGAGACTTTTGTTTTTTGTAATCAGGCTCTCAAAAATGATATCAAAATTTTGGATCACAGGAAAATCTGATAAGATAATCTGTCGAACCATTAAAATAATCTGGACTTTTGGTGCGTTCAAGTCCTCCTGGGGAAGTTCGTACGTACGAGGTGGGAAGTCGTGTTTACGACGACAGTGCGTTCAAGTCACTTTTGTCGGAGGAAGATGGCGGAGTACTTTCTCTTAATTAATTACATAAAAATACAGTAAGGTTCTTAAACTGTAGTTCTAGAAAATGAAGAGCAAAGAAATGTGCATCGGATGTACTTTGTTTTTTATGTTTTTAATTAATTTATGAAGCCACTGCCAACTTTATCGTTACATGTTGCACTGTTATATTATGATGCCATCGTATTCTGTGCAGGCAATTCGCTTAACTGCGCTGTAAATAAGAAAACCTTGACGATATCACTGCATAATATTTAAGTATTGTGGTATTCCGCCATGTTTCTCAGTGACACGCCCACAACTCGGAAAGATCGGGGCTTAGAGAAAATCCCGAACTCCCCACTGGTATTTACGACATTGTGGTGGCGTTCAAGTGCGTTCAACTCGTAAATACGATCTATACGAGATGACTTGAACGCACCATTTACCTAGGATTGTCAGAAGGGGAGAATTGGGCCTAAAATCGGCCTGATTATATAGTGTGTAGGTGCCTTAAAGACATTCCATTTTTTTTTTTTTTTTTTACTGAAATGCATATCTGCAAGAAAATGTCAAGTATTTTGAGTCCTTTTATGCTTATTTTGCAAGACCACAAATTTCACCTCAAATTTAGCTAGTTTGGTTTCAAGATCATATGTTCTTGCCAACCAAAATGGCAATTGAGGTTAGTAACTAGTCTGAATGCTGTTCTGTGTTCTTGCTGGTGCGATCAGAAAGTGTTCTAATATTTCACTCTTTCCCTTCAGGGTGTGATCAGTGTGCAGCTGGTGGTTACCATGGTAATGGCCAGCATGATTCAGAAGATCATACCCCACTATTCCTTTGCACGATGGCTCCTCTGCAGTGGCAGGTAATGAGGAAGTACAGCCCACTGTGCCACTCTGGCATCCCTCTCGATGGTCAACCTAAAATGGCATCTTAATCCTTAACAACACAAACCACAGATCCTGCTCCACTTCTGCGAGCATGTCCCTCGTTTTATTGTTCATATTAAGGGCCCATCAAAAATGCATCATTATGGGTTTTCAGTAAGACCAAAGGGTATCATCAAAAAGCGCTGCAACCCTAGAGAACCGCTAACGAAAGTACAAGCCATGCTTGTTTCCCCCCTTAATTAGAGCCATACGTGTTTAGAGTAAACAGCTCCTCCAAATGTGCTCAATAATTCATCTGTGCTTGTTTTTGGCTGTAAAAATAGTTTGGGAAAACTCTGGCTTGAGTGCAGGGCTTGAAGTGTTGCCCAGGAGACTTTCATAATTAAGTTTTCATTAGGAAGTAAACATGCAAAAAAACAAACTGAAAGCAGTACAGCCCTCTCAGGGCTCGTGACAGGCCGGCTTTCTAAACAAAGTTGAAGGGGTTGTGGTAAATGTTTGCCACCAAAGATCTGCTCATTTTATTAGCATCAAACAACCTTTATCTTTATCATTTGAAAAATGGTGTACACAAAAATTAAAATTCATGTGATCATCTTTGTGTCTACCGTGAGACATAAAAGGAGAAATTCAGAAGGCTGCGCTTGTCGCTCTTTTCCATGCAGTTCCAGTGAATGCAGACTGAAGCTTTCAACCTTCAAAAAAGGTCACAAAGGCACCATAAAATAATTATGAAAGTGGTCCATGCAATGAAAGTCAATTGGTTGAATCGCATGCTGTTTTAGACCCCATTGACTTTCATTGTATGGACACAGACATTCTTCAAAATATATTTTCATCTGTTCTGTCATAAAAGTCATAATGGTTTGAAACTAAATGATGACAGCTGCAAAAAAATTTTGGGGTGATTTTTAAACAAAACTCTCTTTTATTAGTAAGCTTCTTTAAAACAACAGTTCTGACCAACATTTTCTTTTCACTACCGTTCAAAATCTGGGGTCAGTAAGACTTTTAAAAATAAATTGATACAGCAACGATGCATTAAATTGATCAAAAGTGACTATAAAGTCTATTACAATGTTTTTTATTTATTTATTATCATTTCTTATAAATGCTGTTCTTTTGAACTTTCTATTAATCAAATAGTCCTAAAAAAATGTATCATCATGGTTTAAAAATCCACGAAAATATTAGCAGCTTAATTGTTTTCAATATAAGAAATGTTTCTTGGACTCCAATTCAGCATATTAGAATGATTTCTAAAGGATCATGTGACACTGAAAACTGGAGAAATGACTGCTGAAAATTCAGCTGTGCCATTACAGGATGGAATACATTACGTTTTAAAATATACTAAAATGGTAAACTCTTAATTGTAATAATATTTAACAATATGAATGTTTTTACTGTATTTTTGGTCAAATAAATGCAGCCTTGCATTAGGAGACTTCTTTCAGAAAAATAAAATCTTACCGACCCCAAATGCTAGTGTATTGAATGGTAGCATGTGCTATTTTCTAGAGCTCTGTGTATTTCAGAGATGATGGTGATATACTTCTCTTTGTCTTGTTAGTCTGCGTTGGTACCAGCACCCCACTGAAGATGAGCTGAGGACTTTGGCTGGAAAGCAGCAGAAAGGAGGAAAGAGCAAAAAGGACAGGTACAACACCGCATTTTTCTATATTTTTGTGCACATTTGACTTTTGTTTGACTGCTTGTGAAGATCAGGCAGCCTTGCTGCCTATATTCCGCCGTGGATGAAAGCTTTGGACTATGCGTACAGTGCTAATTCCCTGAAAAGGTAGACTAGCCCGTGTCTAGCAGCTTAGTTTTGATAGTCAGCTCTATTATACCTACCTCCTGTTCTCAGACAAAAGCCCGTTTTTGCTCTGCAGGGAGCTCTTGGGCCATTTTGTCAGGCAGGTATGCCGCAATCCAGCGCAGGGAGACTAACATACCCACAGTGCTTTTGTGCTGAACACCATTGTGCACACTGACCTATGTAAACAACAGGGACCCGAAGGAGAAGTCCAAGAATCTCAGGTTCAGCTGGCTTGGAGCCACGGGGCAGAAAGCTTGCATACTAGACTCGTTCACGCAAAGGCCTGTGCCCCTTTCCAATATCCCACCGCTCCCAGCAGAGCCCGACATTCATTTCTCTATTCTTTGTCATGCAGACGGCATTGGAGATGGGTGGAAATATGTTTGATTTGAACGTTGTGTGGATTTAGCTCTTTTTCAAGAGCGAGGAGGGCTCCTCTAATCCCCAGTAAAATGTGCAAACTCTTGTGTTTGGTTTCCAATAGAGACAGAGCCCTCAGTTAGTCTGCGGAAAATCTGCTGTCCTTTGAACTAAGTTGCCGATCCCACACGTTGATACCAGCTTTGCAGTTCTTTCTATTCTTTTGCTTGCTCGCCATAAAATTGTATATTAAATTTAGCTTAATTTATAATAATTAGGTGCCCTGAAAAGTTAAATTGGTCAAAAGGGAAAGTAAATACATTTATACTAATGATGCTGAAGATTTTATTTCAAATAACTGTTTTTCTTTTAAACTTTCCATTCATGAAAGAATCTAGAAAACACATGTATCACAGTCGCCACAAAAATATTAAGCAGCACACATGTTTTCAACACTGATTTCTGAAGGATCATGTGACACTGAAGACTGATGAGTAATGATGATGAAAATTCAGCTTTATCACAGGAATAAATGACATTTAAAAATGTATTAAAATAGAAAACTTAAAAAAAAAAAATATATATATATATATATATATTTCACTACAGTAATTTTAAACAAATAAATGCAACCTTGGTGAGCACAAAAGACTTTCAAAAACATTAAAAAATCTTCCCGACCCTAAACTTTTGAACAGTAGTGTATAGGTAACAATTTCTAGTCATAATTATGTGCATTCATAATTATTTGGCCAAAAACTGAAGTTTTTTTTTTCTTAATTTCCTTAAAATTATTATTGTTATTGTTTCAAATATAAATATTTCTTTATAAAAAAATTAAGGAAAAAAATACACTTCAGCTTTTGGCCAAACTATTATGAAAGCTCATAATTATGACTACAAAAAAATGTCACCAATTCGTATCACAGCACTTCACAAATGAGTTATGATGAATTGTACTGCACTGTATACAATGATCATAAAGTGTTGTTACTTAATGGTCAAAATGACACTTATTTCAATGTTCTCCAAAAACCTATTCGGGCAGGATTATTTTTCTAAACGATGTGATTTCATTAACTGATTCTGACGAGAATAACATCTCTGTTTATTACAAAGGTGGAAGAGTGTTTTGTAGATGTAGGCGTTACAGAAGGTCATGTGCTGCGGTTGCGTGTACAATGTATGCTGTACAAATCTATGGATAATTTATATTGCCATTTTAATAGGGCAAAACCCTATTTAAATGAACTTCACATGAGTTTATAGAAGTGGCTGTTTATAATATAAACCCACATACATGAGCAGAGAAATCTAAACAAAGTATCTTGCCTGACACTGATATCAAGATGATTAAAATCATCTCTATTGAAATTAAATGAAAGCAAAATGGTGTGCAAACGGTAGCTCAGGTATGTCAAAACACACCTCGAGGAGAAGCATTTCTAATAAAATATGGGCAATCCCAGACTCTCTAATCGGATAGGATTAGATTTCTCTGAGGACTGTTGAGTTTGCTGAAAATCTCTAGGTAATTTACCCTGTAATTGTGTGTGAGAAAAACAGGGATTAACATCACACAGTACAATTGTGAAACACAAATTTCTCTAACGTCCTTGAGGAAAACTAGTACCATTCGAATAGGGCTGAAGTTAGTCACCACTGACTCAATATTACTAATTCATTGTAGTCTGTATTGTAGATTCAATTTTAAGAGCAGGTCAGTACAGTAGTCAACATGACAGATTTATGAAATCATTTCATTAGTTTAATCAGCTTAAACTCTGACATTCCATAAAAGTTATTCCACAAAAGTTAGCTGAGTATTACAAAATAAATGAAACACAAATGTCTTTTGAAAGTGGGAGCTTCTGAACTTCTCACCCTGATGATGACATCCCACTTCACGTAGCAACCAGGATTCTCACCGTCAGGAAGAAGATATGAGTCATGTGACACATTGCATTGTGTAATGAGGTTAAATGCCAGAGAAGCCCCATCATCTTACAACTGAAGCCACTTATAAGAGTGCTGAAACATCATAAATGAATGGATAAAGTAGCCCAGATGCTCTTGAATAAATTCTGTCTTATCTGGGCAGCAGAGGATGATAACGGCGGCTACTTGGAAGAACATACTGTTATCGTTTTGAAAAAAAAAAAAAATCATGAAGTATGCTAATTATTCTTATTTATGTATGGCCGAGATTTTGAGTAATGCGCTTTGAAAAATAAATAATAAACTGTTATGTTTTATATTCAGTTTTATTCAAAAGCATAAATAAAAAGCAACTTTAATACAATTTATTCAGTAATACTGGCAAGTGAATGGTTTTGGTTTTTGGCCTGAAATCTCCTTGGTAATGTGTGTGTGTTTGTTTCAGCTTAGCCTACATTCAGTGCATAACTATTATATGTGCTATGTTCACGTTTTACTTCTCAGGAAGTACAATGGGCACTTGGAGAACAAGCCGATGACTATTCCCAAAGACATCGACCTTCAGCTGGAGACTAAGTGCATTGCAGAAGTGGACACACTTGGTAACTCACCTGTTGTCATTGTATGCCCAATGAATCCTTGGGCTTAATGGATCTTCTAAGAAAATCTGGTTTCTAAAGCTTCTCTTTTTGTCTGGCTATCTTTTTGTCTAGCTCTGCATTATTTTCCTGAATTCCAGTGGTTGGTGGATTTTACGGTGGCCGCCACAGTGGTGTATCTCATCACTGAACTGTACTTCTGTGTGGCCGAGCCCAGTGGAGAGATGAACATCAGTGTGGTGTGGAGCCTGCTGGTCTTGGCCTTTGTCATGTATCCCTTTTGAGCTAGAACTACTTTTTTTTTTTTTAAAGAAAGTAATACTTTTATAGAGTGCTGCAGTGATGATTTAAAATAGGCCAACCTGGAAATCAGCATCAACACTGGTTCCCTTGACAAAAAACCCAAAAAAATTCGGTAACGCTTCCTTTTACAGTCCTGTTACCCATGTACTTACTATGTACTTAGTATAGTAATTATAATTACTGGGTAATAACTAGGTACTAACCCTGAACCTACCCCTGAACCTACCCCTAACCCATGTACTTACCATATATTAGCCAGTACTTTCTAGGTAAGTACACTGTAAGTACACGTAAGTGCTGTACTGTAAAAGGAAGCGTTACCAAAAATTCCCCATTGGCTTTTAAGGGTGTGTGATACTTGGCATGTTTGGTTTGATTAAAACTCTTTGTCAGTGCGGTTCATTTGAATAAGTGTGAACGCTGCCATCCAAATTCCGAACCCTGGTGCGCACCAGACAACGGGTCTCGGTCCACTTCCATAAAATATAAAAGCAATACAAACCAAAGACATGTAAACGAACCATAACCGGGGCATGATGTCACAAGATGTGACCCTAAAAAGGACAGAATAATCAAGCAAACCAGTTTCTCGTCATAATTGCGATGTTGCCCATCACAGTTCGGTAAGGAGAACCGCGTGTCTTTGCAGCAGATCTTCGTTTGTGTGTGTGACGGAGGGATTCCTGCTGCTGACTCCTTTACGCATTTCATAAGCTCTTCACGAGTTCTCAGCTGGTCAAAATACCATTGCATATACATCCAGCGCATTCAGCACACAGCGTTGGTTTGGATGTTCGGTAAGTTCCGTCTAGAAATATACGTCATAAAATAACATATCCCTGTGCCTTTAGATTCGGTGTTAAAAAAGACAATGTTAACGCCAAACAGAGCAGAACTAAATGGGGTTGTTGTTGTTTTTGTCCGGGCCAAACGAACCAAGTGAACTGAAGTACAAGTGTGAACACAAACCCTAGAATTATCGCAAAAAATAATCTCTGTGATCAACAAAAGTTTATGATACTTGCATGTTTTGTCCATCAAGATCATTCAAAAATGACCACCGTTTATACATTTTGAAGCCTAAATACAATCGCCAGAAGTAAAAAACTAACATTAGGCTATAAACGAACTAAACCACGGTCGCTCAACTTTGACATCACCACCACCAAGCTTCGACAACTCTTTCAGTCATTAAAAAGTAAAAATAAATAAAAAATAATATATACTAATATAATAATATATTTAATCACATTCAAGGAAATGTGACTGGTATTGCCTGTGTAAATATCAACCCAACAATACTTCAGATTTGTTTTAATGCTTGCCAGGGTATTGCTATACATTTGCTTGGATGTGCCTTGTTTTTATAGCATAGTTTTAAAGAGATTTCTAAAAAGATTTGAGGTTAATCATCATTCTGTACACTTCAGTTTGGGGTTTAAAATCCACAATCGCAAACATTAGTAGTAATGGAGATGCTTAACAAACACCACTAGTAATAATAGAATCCTTTGAAAATATTGTCGTTTCTCAAAACATGATTTGACTTACACAGGAAGCCTTTTGTTATTTTAACAGAACTCCAGAAGGAACTTTTAAAGTACTTTATTTAATAATATGTCCATAGTCCTTAAATGTTAAAACATCCTTTTGTAAAAGACAACCCTTGTGGAGAAGCTCTCGATGCAGGGACAGTCTAGCCATGAGTGATGAAAGCTGCACCTGTTGCCTTTTACCTGCTACTTTCCCCTTCTAGTGCCGCACCAAATCACACACATTAACCTCGGCACAGTCCACAAAGATCAATCTCCCTCCGCTCGGCACTGCCCTTTACCTAGCTCAGCCTGCCACAGAAGATTGGAGGCCCAATTTTCACGGCCCACCGGACTGATTTGCCTGGGAAAAAGAGAGGAACGAAGGAAGGTGCCTGGTAGGGTGATGAAGATGATGACGATGATGATAGGTCTGTGTGTGTGCAAATGGCTGAATGTGGACAGGAGGGAGCCATTTTTCCGGATCTCAGTGGAGAGTGTGTGGTGGGGAAAATGGCCTTGTCAAAGAGATGGTCACTAAAACATTTCCTCAGATGGCCGCCCGCTTGCCTTGCAGATTTGCACGACGTAGCCACAAGTTGAATGATTGACCCTAGACCAGTATAATCAAAACGGGCACATATAGGCAACCGGTCGTAACAAAGAGGTGCAGCTGGATGTTTTCTGTCTGCTGTTGACGCTTTTCAAATTTGTCGTTTCTCACCATAAGGATATTAGCTTTGACACTGTTTGATGGGGTATGTTTTAAATGCGTTTCTCTGCTGCTGTGACACTAAATGTAAGACTTGTACCATGACTTTTTCATTGATTTTTGCCGATGCTAGTAGGTAGATTTTGGGCAGTCAGAGTTGACCGATTTCACAGAAAATTGTGTTGTGTAGACAGTAAACAGACTTTTTTTTTTAGCTTCAGGCTTTGATCCCATTCAGTCGGAGGATATTAAATATGTTTGATATTTTTAAGGTGATTTTGAAACGCACAACATTTTTCAAATGTTTCTGTGTGAGTTTGGTTTCCGGCTGGAAAATTACTTGAAAAGTCTGTTAGTGTATGATCCTCAGTTATTTAGTCTAGGATGCTCAGGTTTTCTCTGCAACCATTTTACAAAGTGTATGTTGCCTAGTGTTTTAAAATCTAGTTTGGTTCTGCGCTCAAACAAATTCTTACTGAAAGCTCATTTTTTGAGATATCAACTTCAAATTTGGAACACAGCTTGTATCGATTTATGGCTTTGATTTTTAGAGCAAAACATAAAATATTTATTACATATAAATATTTAATATTACATTTATTTTTTATGAAATAAATTATATGTCATTTTTATAGCTTTTTTCAGAGTTTATATGAAGAATCCATCAGAGTAATGCCACATAAAGGAAAAGTCTGCTAAATCCAACAGCATAATCTATCAACCGCATATGTAACAGTTTGTAAAATGAAGGAAATGTTTTGTTAGCTTATACTCTTACAATGGACGTCTATGGGGCAAGTATACAACAATTATTATAACCCAATATTATTAATTGATAACCTAGAATATTTCTTTAATTAGGCAAATTCATTCAAGCCCTTTTCTGATGTTTTTCGAGAGCAATTTTAGGTATAGTGTACAAAAGTGCCCTTTGTGACCATGTTCCTTAGCTTTAGTTTTTCTCAGGAAGATCCTTTTCTCCCTCACGGCTCACTACTTCAGACTAGAGGAGGGCGGTGAGCGTTCCCTCTGCATCACCTTTGCCTTTTTCTTCTTCGTGAAAGCAATGGCTATCCTTATTGTCACAGAGAACTACCTGGAATTTGGCCTCGAGACAGGTATAGTAGTGTCAAGTTGTATCGGTTTCTTTTTTTAGAGTATGTAGTAACATAGAATGTGAGACCATTTTGTTCTAAAATTAACACATGTCTGTAACTGTACGTTACATTATTTCTTAAAAAAAAAAAAAAGCTATTTTCTCTTGCATATTTCCATTTCATCACTCACATCATACACTAACCAGTCCTGGAATGAAAAACTTTCACAAAAATGTGGGGAGCTATTGTTTTATTGGTTATTTTTGTTTGTGATGTCACTTAACACCAGGAATGTGGACACATGTAGACGACAAAAGAAAAGCTTTTGGCTTCCCAGTTTACTTAACCAAAGTAAAAAGTGGTTTAACGGTGCATGACAGTCGCCATGCTTTTATTTTGTAGACCGTTTTAATCTCTTTGATTTGAATCACTCACTTCACTTCATGTCATTCTGGCATTATGATTTAAACTGCAACAGGCTACAATAAGTTGAGTGTTTTCGTGCTGGTACCTTGGCTGATTTAGGTCAGTCATGGTTTTTCATATTCTTCATATTCTGTCTTGTGGCTAGTTCACAGCAGTGACTGAATTGAACTTTTCCACTATGAAGCAACATTTTATTTACATATATAATGGCTTTTTTTTTTAAATATCCTTGTTAGATGTATGCATCATTAAATTAGTCAAATTCTCACATTTAATGTCAGCTCACACATCGATACAAAATGAATGAGGATATTATCATACACCCCTACCATTATTATTTTTTTGTGACATTTATTTATATTTAAGAATTTCTGTCGATATACACTGTTTCTATCCTCCTTTTTCTCCTTTCATAGGGTTTGCAAATTTTTCCGAAAGTGCCGTGCAGTTTCTGGAGAACCAAGGCCTTGAGTCCCAGTGAGTATTATGGCCATGTGTCCCCCCACCCTCTTCGTCAGTACAGAGGGAGTGTGTGTGTGTTTATACAGTATACCATGTCTCTGTGGGTTAGGATTAAACCGTGTATGTGATGGTTTGGGCTTCCCTGCGGTGAACTTCCCTGCTCTTCCTCTGCCTCTACAGGGGCCCTATATCCAAGCTGACCTTTAAGCTGATCCTGGCACTGTTCTGCGCTCTCATTGGAGCCTTTCTCACCTTCCCTGGCCTGCGATTGGCCCAGATGCATCTTGATGCCCTCACGCTTAACGACTGCAAAGTCACACAGTAAATGTTTCAAAATAATAATACAATTTATTACATCTCATCATCCTTTAATTACTATTATGTTGAAACCAGTCACTTTAGTAGTTTGAATTATTTGTATTTCTTTGTCCTTTGAAAGAGTATGATCTGTCAACCTGAATTTGTATTGAAATATTGAAGCCACTAGCAATATTTCCATGTTAATTAATGTGGAGCATCAGTGTCTGACTATATCCTCGGCAAGTTAGCAGACCAGTATTATACTGCAGATGGACCTGTTGTCCATTTTCAGCCAGCGTTGGGCTTTAGGTTAACTATTTTACAAAAGAGGAGTTAGGCATTACACATCTCACATAGCTAATCCTCTTCTGCTCTCATGACACTATGAGGCTTACAGTTAGACCTCTTTAAGGCCTGGATTACTTCCATGCTTCTTGTGCTGGTGAAATGCTACATTTAAAGCAGTGGTACCTCATGATAGTTGATGTTTACTGCTCCACTGATATTGATACTCTTGTGTGTTGCTATGTCTCATGGTTTGTTTTTATGTGTCCATCCTTCAGGATTTTGCTGCATATCAACTTCTTGGCCCCCTTAATTATGGTACTGCTATGGGTGAAGCCCATAACAAAGGATTGCATAATAAATCCCACATTTGGGAAAGATGGTGTGCCTTTGTGAGTACCTTATTTTACAATATGTGTTGTTGTTTTTTTGTAAACATGAAATTTTGCATTACTAGTTTGTTGAATTGTTCTAGATTATTAAAAAAAAAACTTGTTTTGGGGTTCATCAAGACCATTGGTGTAAACAAAGGCAATTCACTTTAAAGTCAACATGAAATCTAAATGGTCCCTGATTACTTTAATACACATTCCTGGTTTTATTGTGCACGATTCATCAGTACACATTATTCAGAAGCTAATGGATGTCTATTATAATTAAGGTATTGTTTTTTAATAATTTGTTCTGCCTATGAAATGGCTTTGTTTGATGCCATGAAGGGTGGAAATTATGTTGACAAATAGCCCACACTCTTATGACATTAGTAACTATTTTATATCTTGCTGAATTCGTATAATCTCATTTGTACGCTTTTGTACTATCTGCTTACCCCCCACTGATGGTTAGATTGAGGGGTGGACCGTCATGCTTTTTTCTAGAAAAAACGTATGTTTTTGTGCAAATCAAATCATACGAATTCATACAAAATCGACAAACTCGTAAATAGTTAAGCTTTCTCATGAGATCAAATAGGCATATATAGGTGATATATATTAGGCTGCTGTATGCAGTCTTTCAAAACCTTTCCAATAGTTAACAACACAGATATTTAATGTCAGGTAATGGTAGAGTAATAAAGGATAACAAAAGATTTGGGATGGGGTAAAAGGCATTACTATTGTGATAAGTCGATCTCTTGGGAGTGAAGTTGTCCTTCAGCCTCCAATGGTATTTCAGAAAGGGAATTATCCTTGGGCAATCCACTCAAACTCACATTCAGGCTCCATTCTCATGTGGAATGCCCACTTTTCACAATCCAATCAATCCAGTCCTGCCCTATTTTGTTTCACTCATAAATCATCACATTGTGGCAGTAAAATGGGTTGGGAATGCCATTTCTTGCTGACCTGAAGAGATGTTATTTATATAAAGGTCAGTGAGACCTTTGTTAATTATTCTCTGCTCAAGTCAAATCCTACGGTTTGGGCAAGTTTTGCTCACCCTGATTCGGTGTGTCACTCCTCTTCATCTGTTTTCAGAATGTCTGAGAAGACATATGACACGCTGCGTCTGTGGGTGATCCTGCTTCTGTGTGTGCTGAGACTAGCCATGATGCGGCATCATCTCCAGGCCTACCTCAACCTGGCCCAGAAGGGCGTCTTGCAGATGAAGAAGGAAGCAGGGCGCATTAGTACCGTGGACCTTCAAAAGATGGTGCTTATCACTTTTTGTTCTTTTTATGTCTTCTTCTTACTGACATTAAAAATCGCGAGATAGTAAGTAGTCATGTAATAATGCTAATAATATGCAATTAAGTTATTGTGATGGAAAGCCATCCTTTTATTTTGCCCGATATCCCATCTGTCCCAAGTATCCCATCTTCACTAGGTTGTTCTTGTGATGTTTGATCTGATACTGGTTAATAAATGCACTCAGGGACCCTCTTGTGGCGTCCACTCTAGGGGCCTACATTACAGTGTCGACATTCCTCAAAGGTGGAAATATATCGGTATGAAAAAGGACTGCGTGGCATTGTTGCCCTCAAAGCTCCAAAATGAGGAGGCTATTTGAGTTTAGTGGAGCGCAAGGATCAAAACCCACAGCACTCCACAGCTGGAGCTGAGGAAAAGAGCCCGTTTGATGTTCCAAGCCATAAGTGAGATTCGCAAATGGCTGTAGAGTCGCAGGGGTGTCTGGTCTTACATCTGCTCCAAATTCATATGCTCGCAGCCTCCCTCTGTACTTAAGCTCCCAGTGAGTCTTCAGCGAGTCTGTTTGATGAGCTCCTCTCCAAGCCAAGCTGCTTGTTTTGAATGAAATTTGCCTAAATGTTTTAACTGCAAATTTGTTTTTCCTCACACAGGTCGCCCGAGTCTTTTACTACTTGTGTGTAATAGCACTCCAGTACGTTGCACCTCTGGTGATGCTGTTACACACTACTTTGCTGCTAAAGACATTAGGTGAGACATTAGGTTCTTCTCAACACATTCTCATTTGCCTCGGTGGGGTTTCTTGAATTTTTCATAATCTCGTTTCACCCCCAGGTGGATACTCGTGGGCGATTTACCCCGAAGAGAGTTTGCCGTGTCTATCAAATGAGGACTCGAGCCCCGCTGAGGTGGGGCAAGGCGAGATGCAGGCCTCTCAAACTGTGGCCCAGCTATCGGTCGCTCTCGGGGGATTGAGGACTGTTTTCTCCCCCTTGCTTTTTCGAGGGCTCCTGTCCTTCTTCACATGGTGGACCGCCGCCTGCCTGTTCTCCACCTCTCTCTTCGGCCTCTTCTACCACCAGTATCTGATGGCTGCATAGCATCAGGAAGGGCTTGTTCGACTGAACTGTGCGGCACGACGAGGCCCTGGAACATTCCCCTTTCCCGCAACCATATCAGCCGGGTTCTTCTCTGATGTGCTTCATCCATGGACACATTGTTTTTAGCCTAACAAATACAAAAAAATGACAAAAGTAATAATGCAGTCACTGTTATATTCATCGAATGGAGGATGGCATCTGAAGGAGACCTCAAAATAATGCTGATTTTGAAGGGGCTGCAACTTTCTGCCATCTTTGAGCCACCAGAAGGTTGAAAGCAAGGGATCACTCATAGTCTTTGACATTTTATTATTTAGTTGAAAATTATGATAGATGAATTTCATAAGAACTGCGATTTTTTTTTTTAATAGTGGTGTTTTTTTTATGTTTTACTCCTCCAAAGTAGAAACTGGGTTCTGCTGTAGGGGAGGTTTTCATTGCTGATACATGAAGAGGAAACAGTGATTTAGTCGAGCTTGGAGAGTATGAGGGGATTGATCTAGAAGAAAAGTATGTATTAAAGGTGTATTTATTTCAGATGGACTGAAGCCAGCCTTCTCACGAGGAGAGTTTTGTTTGACTGTAGGAGACTGAGAGATAATTTAAGTGTGCATGTGCGTGTGAGAGTGGCGGTTCGTGTGTTAACATCAGTGCCTGCAGGCTCCCAGTGACCCCTGCTGCTGGTGGCTAAATCTAAAAAGGGCATTTTGATCATGTATAAAAGCTAACTAAAAAAAAAAATGTCTAAAGCAGTTGCCTCCGCTCTTCTGATACCCTTCCCCGTCATTTAACCAGTCAGATGTTTCA
This sequence comes from Rhinichthys osculus, assembly GCA_029959095.1. NCBI lineage: Eukaryota > Metazoa > Chordata > Actinopteri > Cypriniformes > Leuciscidae > Rhinichthys > Rhinichthys osculus. The sequence goes on along the minus strand of JARWKJ010000004.1, from coordinate 37,006,740 downwards.
CTTTGAATTTCGGGTCCAGTGACATCAAGCACATCCTGTAAGCGTGCTCCATGTTTCTGTATGGAGCCTATTGATTTTCTGTAATGCATCAAATAACAGGATTTCTTTCATGTGAAGCTGCCAAGTACGCTTGTATTCCCCCATGAGTGTGTACAGTACTTCCTGCTGGAAATCAGAAAGCACACATGCAGAGGCAGAACATGTGGCTTGATCACAAAGAAACATGGGGTTTAATGATGTCCACTTTAATATTGTGACATTTTGGCACTACAGTTACGAAACCACACAGAGACATATCTGAAGTATTTTTTTAAATACATTTTTAGTTTTTTGTTTGTTAGTCTTTTTTTAGTGTTAACCTACTGTAAAGTCTTACTCTCATCCTCCATCCATCCTCCAGTTTTTGGAGGGTACGCAGACAATGAATGTATTAATCCTTCCTGATTTTTGATTGTAGTTATGATGAATTTTATTTGATGAATCTACCCTCGTGCCCCTAATAAACAGTCAAATATGACATAATCTTGGCTTTTAACTAATATCAGTCAAATTAAAAATATACATTTTGTATGTTGTGGACTTTCAGGGGCATTTATATTGCAAAGGTGCGTCTGTTATCATCAACAGCACACTTAATATAACATGGCAGTAAAATCCTGAACTCAAATTTTGAGAGCTGTTTTTTTTGTTTTTGTTTTCTCCTGTTGTTGATTATCAAGCTGTGAAGATTGATGGATGCAATGGGGGGTTTATTTTAACTGTAAACATTCACAACCTTTGATAATCATAAGCGGGGCCATTTTAGTCTTACCCTCACCTTTAGGGGTTTCTCCCCCTTTCCCCCACCATTACAAATCAAAACAAGTGACCAAAATGTATTAAAAATGTTACTAAAAACGTACCCCCCTTTTTAAGATGTTTTCATTAAGCATGTCTTTAAACATTTCTAACCCTAATGCCAAATAACAGTATATCAGGTTTAGAACTGATCCATATTAAATTGAGAAGACCATTCACTTTTTTTCCCCCTCCCTCAGTATTCCAGTATAGGGAGGTAGCTGGGATCTGTTTTAAAAACCCTTGAGCCTAAATGGCTCTGTTGGTCTTTAATGCATTTTAAGTACTTATCTTTATTTATTACTTTTCACTTTGTTTAATAAATGATTGTCAAGAAAACATGACTTAACTTCTTTTTTCTTTTTTTTCTTGATTTTTAGAATTAGCATTAGCTTGTTCTGTCAAGATTTTCACACAATCATTGTCCTCGGTATTTTGTTGTATTTTGGGGTAATAAAACATAAAAAAAATCTCAATTACAAAAATTCCAAATATACAATTGAGTCTTGTTAATCGTCTAAAGTCGGAGTTATCGTGAATAAAATGAATGGTGCTCCTTCAAGTGACGCTGGAGTTGTTGTCCTGAGTGCTATTGTCGATAGGCCTACTGGCCTCCTCTTTTAGTTGCCGCTCTTGGATCAATGAGACAAATTCCAAAACAAACAGCCGAAGAGGTTCTTTTCTTTTCGTAAGAAGACTCCATTCACACAAACCATTTATGAGGCCCACCAAACAGTGCTTTTGAGGGTCGTCGTTCCCAGTGCCCGAACGATCGAATCTTCTCGAAAGGTATCTTTTTAATGACCGATCCACTGTCTGTGATAAATTAGTTTTTCATTATTGTGTTAGCTCAGTTGAGTGCAGAAAAATAAATAATGAGAACTTGTAATAATGGGTGACCTAACCTTGTTCTTTTTGTCCAGAAATGAATAGTCTGAAAGGAAGGACGCTTGAGAAAGATAACGAACCCTGGGCGCTTTGGTTTTCAACAGAGAGCTGTTTTCAAAGACTACTTGATTTCCCATAATGCAAATACACACTGGAACAGTAAGTTCACATGCGTGAACACGTTAGTTGCAGAACAGACATATTTGTGCATTGCTTTACATGTTTTAAGAAGAGGGACGAGGGGGAGCTACCACATGATATATCATATTTGTTGTTATTTATATAGAGCTGTTTTCAAAGACTGATGGATTTCCCATAATGCAAATACACACTGGACCAGTAAATTCACATGCGTGAACACGAAGAACAGACATATTTGTGCATTGCTTTACATGTTTTAAGATTAGGGACGAGGGGATGGGAGCTACCACATGATCCATCATATGTGTTGTTATTTATATACTGGAGTATTTGAGTTTGGACGGTATTTGTATAGTGCAATCATGCAATTAAATACACAGCATAATGACTTGAACTAAGAAGCGCTCACAAGAGGGCATTTGAACAGAAGTGACTGCCCCCTTGTGAAAGCATCATGTACTGACAGGCTTAACATGAATGAGATCTCTAGAGAGGCTTTATTTTTATTGTATGCCTTGTCATTATTTTTTAGTTTTTGTTTTAATTTATTATATCTCGTTAAAAATCGTTAATTCTGTCTTGAAGGCAGAAGGCGCATCAAAAGTGAATGAAAATGGGAGTAGGCCTACAAAGAAGAGCTGCTGGACTGAACAAAACAATCTAAGAGCTATCCAAGGTATTTTTGAACCTTTAAAGATTATACATTTTTAATTAAAACCTAGAGAGTATGCAATATTGATTTGCCCTACAAATTCTTAAAATCCAAAGAATAATTTAAGTGTATTTTGTTGTAATATACAATAATAATGAAAACATCAGTCACTTTAATATTGCATTCATAAAAAAGCTTTATCATAAAAAGCAAACATTCTGTTTTATGTACTAAAATAGTACAATAGTAAACATTTTCTATGTCTGTTGATCTATTTGAAGAAAAAAAGATTTAAAAAAAAAAATCTCTCACACTACCATTGCTTGCAAAAACAAACAGTATTTTTTACAAAGTTTCGGTCAAGCGACCCGATCTATAATCCTCTTTAGCCCATAGTTGTCCTTGATGTGTCCCTTGTGCCTCTTGTTTGAACTGTGGCTAGTGGTCCGAGGGCAGCAAAGGTCAGCAGCCAGTCAACCGAAGCCCCCGAGGGACACCAGCATTTAGATTCCAGCACACCAGCACTATCGCTGAAGATACTCTATTTATTTTTCTTCTGCTGGAACAGAAACCTAGTAATAAAAAGGAAAAGGTAATTAGCAGAGGATAAGCGAGCATTATTTCTGTTACCAATGCAATGATTGACTGTAAATTAAGGAGGTTAATGAGAGCGAAATAATGTGTGAAAAACTGTTACAAACACAGGATATTCTTAGTTGAATGTGTTATCAGTACAATGTCATATGCGGAAAAAGAAAAACTTTACTTTTTTCTTGCTTCGGGAAGTTGCTTCAGACATGAGATTTATCTCCACAATCACAGACTTGACAACTTTCCTGCCCTTCTCATATGCTCAGCTGGTGTTGGTATGTGTGGCCATAGTGATGATCCTATACAGTAGTATTTGTCATTGGGGAATTGTTGCCGGGCAGTGGCTGGAGGCATGTTCCGCCTATAGTATCCCAGAAGGCCATAGGAGCTGACTCCCCATAAGTCACCACTGGAGGTGTGAAACTCATATTGTGTCCTCTGTTTGCTGGCCTGAAAGACAAGAGAAACAAGGGATAGTCTGCAAGTTTGCAATGGACATATTTCAAGTGCGGCAGAGAGGCGATGTGTCTCCATTGTGTAAACGGCCTCTGCTCACTTTGCGAAACCCTGCCCATTTACCAACAGATTACCTCTGTTACCTAGCAACAATTTAATTAAGATTGTATGTGCAAGGTGGGGCTTTCTTTCTAAATGCAGGATTTTTTTTCCCCTAGTCCCAATGAGAATATTAAATAAGGCGTAAATAGTGTGCAGTAGTGATATATAGACACTGCTAAAGCTTGAAAAACAAAGGACAGGCCAGAGGAAAAATCAAATATTATTTATTGTATAATAAAAAAAAAACTATAAAATAAAGCGGTAACACTTTACACTAAGGTCCCATTAATTAACGGTAGTTAATGCATTAATTAACATTAACTGATTAGTAAATTTCTTATTTACATTCAAGGACTCTGTGACTTTAAAATGTATCTGTACATCCAAATGATTCAACAAAGCTTTGCCATAGAGGAGGATAAGGGAGTGCCGCTGGAAACGATTTCAGTATGGAAAATAAATAGATTTCATAATTGTAATGTCTTTTATATCAAAATTATAGTGAGTGTCAGTTTCAACAAATCAAACAAGAATATGTTCCGCCATCGGCACCTTCCTGTCCTAAAAAAAGGTGATGAATGAGAATTTTAGATCAAGCTCCAGGAATGACAGAAACTCGTTTTAACCAAATGCTTTAGATACCTCATCATCTGCCGGTGGTGTGCGATTCATTTATTTTTCTGTCAGTTTACAGTTTAGGAAAACAACACAGTAGTTTTAGGTGGTTTATAGGACGGCACAAGCAGATGGTACAAGAACTGTGGATAATATCTGTTCTGCAGTACCACTTAACAAATATTTTCATTATTCAGCAACCATATTCATGAAATAGATTGACATATAGTTAGTTTAAACAGTCTGTGTGGACATCAAACCATATAAACTACTCACTCTGATGTGATATGTTTGGCCATTTCGGATACAATACACTTGGCAGAGACGTTTAACAAACCTCAAATTAACAAACCTCAAAAAAAGCAGCACGTCCTGATATTGCAGAGTTAGAGGCGATCCTGGATCAACATAGTTTATTAACATAGTTAGGACTACATTTTTTAAAAAATTTTGTCCTAGCCATATCCCTGCTCCTAAATCTAACCCTACCCATAAGTTATCCCTTAAATCAGAGGGAAATTACAGGTGAATAACAGAAGCACCTAACCCTGGTTGAAAGCCTGGTTCTAAACTTGACATAATCTGTAAACATGTCCCTCAAATCTGATTGGCTGATTAGAATGTTGTTCCAGGATCAACAAAGATGTTGATCCAGGAACATGTTGTAATTGGTGAAATCAGGTTCTGCTATGCAAATTATGCAAATCAAAGTACTCAACAGGGTCTCTGTTAACATAATGATTTTAGGAGTTCTGCCCCAAAATTCGGGCCTTGGCATTAACAATGACCAGGCAAGGAAGCATTTGTGAAGCCGATGTCTGATATGTGATTGTGGATTGGTGGGAAAGGGCACACAGATAGTTGTTGGGATCAGTTCACACTGCTGTGTGTCTGCTTCTCCAGACACACTGCCTATCTTACAATGGTGACAATAATGGCGGCCCAACCTGCCCCGCCACTCCAGACAATAGTCACGGCCAAGGGCCATATGCTGAGCCTCTTGACATGGGTTCGTTTGCAGGATTGTCTGTGGGAAAGCGGGGATGAGGACTACGGCAGACATCGAAGGTCACGGGGTCGAGCTCCTTACAAAACTGTTGAAAAGGGCCGAGGTAATTTTTGGGTGTATGAGTACTGATGTATTTTTTAGTCTTTTTTTTCTATGATTGAGATCTTGGTGAGCTGTACCATTATTTAAATCATAAAAATGCATGTTTTGTCCCTGAATAAAATGATATAATATCCCCATAGAAGCGTAGCTGCTGCTAATTACCACCATTACTAGCCATGCTATTTTAAGAAAAATAAATAACCTTCCCCATCATCTTTCAAACAAAAATATGCCATGGCCCAAAATGACTTTCATTATCAAATGCGGTGATTAGCATGCGCGGAATGTAGATTGGATGTACGGCTTTGTTCGCACATATACAATTGCACATAAGATGGACGGCCTTAGGCTGCTCCTCTTTACCCTTCCCCCACACTTCAGCGTTCCCGCCTCCCTTCCTCTCAATGCTACGCAAATAAGCATCTTGCTCCCGGTACCACGTTAATTAGAGTGTAGATAACTAGCTGCACCCTCCATTCACACTTTTATTCTCTTTTATTAGCATGACACTGGTTAGGCCTGCTCTGCAACAATCTCGTTGGCCCCTGATTAAAAAGAGGACCCCTCAGAACACAAATCTCCTGTCCCCTTTTATCCCTGGCCCCATAACATGGCTCTCTGATCCATGCTGGCACTGCTAACTGTCAAGAGTACCTGTTCCCTTTCCTTCTCATCACCTCCATCCAACCCCGTTCCAGTTTGTGCCTCTTCAAGTGAGAGTAATTGTTGCTTTCACCTGAAAGCCAAGCCTTACAGATTTAACTTTGACGTACAGGTGTTGCCCAGGACAAAAGCAACAAAAGAAAGCAGGTCACCGTTAGCGTGGAACAAGCCAGCGTCTTTTGTGAGGTCACTTTGTCGCTTGAAAATGTCCTCCTGTCATAATCCACTCTGGTTTGAGAGCATTATTCCTGTCTGGAATGGATCACACCCTCTCTCTCTCTCTCTCTCTCTCTCTCTCTCTCTCTCTCTCTCTCTCTCTCTCTCTCTCTCTCTCTCTCTCTCTCTCTCTCTCTCTCTCTCTCTCTCTCTCTCTCTCTCTCTCTCTCTCTCTCTCGCTGAAGGATCCAGACCCAATTGTGATCCCCTTTGCAAGCTCAGCTCAACAGGGTCTCCTTCTGTCTTGCTCTGATTTCAAGGTAAAACGTCTCATTAGCTCTGGCCCTTGAAAGACGCCTGCTCCATCTCATATTCAGTTATACATTCCCTTTGAATAGTTGTGAGAGGCAAGAAGAGAGAGAGAAAGGAAGTCAGGGGTGAGAGCTGATCCAGCTACCTGAGAGAGAGGGAGGGGAAGGCCTGCTGAGGCCTCTGTAATTTCATGCAATCATTACTGCCTTGTGCCATGGACACATTGGACTGTCATTTATGCCTCACTTGAGGACAAAAGCTCTCTAGAAAAAGGAAAGTAGAAAGTGTCTCCACATTTGTATATTCGCAGTCGCGGTATGCTGGCCAAATAAAAAAGGCCATTTCTTTTAATGGTTAAATTGTTTAAAATAATGCTAAAAGGGATCAAGGAGCACGCTAGGTGCTTTTTCAATATTATATGTTGATTATTTAGCTAATTATGGGGCATTTAGGACAATATTTAAGTGAAGATATATTATTGTTATCATTAGCAGTAGTAATGTTATAGGAATTGCAAGAGGGTATAATTATATTAAGACATTCGTTTCTGTAAACCTTTCAAAAGCCTTTTAAGATTTTTGAAGTTGACGATGTTGACTTCCAAAAACATTTATTTTTAATTAAATTATTAAAATGATTGTGCAAGGTTCAAAAACGTGTTTCTGTAAAATATTTTGGCAGAAATCATGCATCCACATCAAAATCTGTTCAGTCGAGCTGCATGAAATTGTCGCCATCTACCCATCCTCATAACTACTTTTAATGACTTCAGCAGTCTCAAAATTATTCAACCCCTTCATGGCAAGCATCTTTCGTACTTATTTGAACACCAATCCTTGATGGAATTTAAGGTATAATTGGGATCATTGTCTTGTTGGAAGGTCCAATGATGCCCAAGCTTCAGCTTCCTCACTGACATCATGAGGTTTTCTCCTGGGATTTCCTGATACTTCAATGAATCCATCTTGCCTTCCACACGCTGAAGGTTTCCAGTGCCAGAGGATGCAAAGCAGCTCCAGAGCATCACCGAGCACAACCGTTCTTAACTGTAGGCAGAGTGTTCTTTTCAGCAAATGCTTCATTATTCTTCCTCCATACCGCTAATCCATAGGCTGAAAAGTTTGGACCATTCTTTTGATTTAGCCATATTTCTAACATGCAGTCAAACGTGACACTTCACAAACCTAGCCAGTTCAGATATTCATAAGTTCTAGCTCAAGTACACCTGGTGCAACTAATGAAGCCCTTAATTAGTTGCATCAGGTGTACTTGAGACAACACCTGTTTTGCAGATTTGTGCTGTTGTGAGGGATTCTATTTAGGGGGTTGAATAATTTTGAGACTGCAGAAGTCATTAAAAGTTACATTTTCAGTTGAATTTAAGGAAACCACTTGAAACATTTTTTTGTGTTGAGCTATTTCAATTACTTTTGTTTTTGTTCATTGCAAACAATTTCGATTACAACTGTGTGTATATGTATATATATATATATATATATATATATATATATATATATATACAGGTCCTTCTAAAAAAAAATAGCATATTGTGATAAAGTTCATTATTTTCCATAATGTAATGATAAAAATTAAACTTTCATATATTTTAGATTCATTGCACACCAACTGAAATATTTCAGGTCTTTTATTGTTTTAATACTGATGATTTTGGCATACAGCTCATGAAAATCCAAAATTCCTGTCTCAAAAAATTAGCATATCATGAAAAGGGTCTCTAATCGAGCTATTAACCTAATCATCTGAATCAACTAATTAACTCTAAACATCTGCAAAAGATTCCTGAGGCTTTTAAAAACTCCCAGCCTGTTTCATTACTCAAAACCGCAATCATGGGTAAGACTGCCGACCTGACTGCTGTCCAGAAGGCCATCATTGACACCCTCAAGCAAGAGGGTAAGACAGAAAGAAATTTCTGAACAAATAGGCTGTTCCCAGAGTGCTGTATCAAGGCACCTCAGTGGGAAGTCTGTTGGAAGGAAAAAGTGTGGCAAAAAAACGCTGCACAACGAGAAGAGGTGACCGGACCCTGAGGAAGATTGTGGAGAAGGACTAATTCCAGACCTTGGGGGACCTGCGGAAGCAGTGGACTGAGTCTGGAGTAGAAACATCCAGAGCCACCGTGCACAGGCGTGTGCAGGAAATGGGCTACAGGTGCCGCATTCCCCAGGTCAAGCCACTTTTGAACCAGAAACAGCGGCAGAAGCGCCTGACCTGGGCTACAGAGAAGCAGCACTGGACTGTTGCTCAGTTTTGCATGTCATTCGGAAATCAAGGTGCCAGAGTCTGGAGGAAGACTGGGGAGAAGGAAATGCCAAAATGCCTGAAGTCCAGTGTCAAGTACCCACAGTCAGTGATGGTCTGGGGTGCCATGTCAGCTGCTGGTGTTGGTGCACTGTGTTTTATCAAGGGCAGGGTCAATGCAGCTAGCTATCAGGAGAGTTTGGAGCACTTCATGCTTCCATCTGCTGAAAAGCTTTATGGAGATGAAGATTTCATTTTTCAGCAGGACCTGGCACCTGCTCACAGTGCCAAAACCACTGTTAATGGTTTACTGACCATGGTATTACTGTGCTCAATTGGCCTGCCAACTCTCCTGACCTGAACCCCATAGAGAAACTGTGGGATATTGTGAAGAGAAAGTTGAGAGACGCAAGACCCAACACTCTGGATGAGCTTAAGGATTTCTGCAAAAGGATTCCCGACCAAGTATTGACTATTGAGTGCATAACTGAACATAATTATTTGAAGGTTGACTTTTTTTTTGTATTAAAAACACTTCTTTTATTGATCGGATGAAATATGCCAATTTTTTGAGACAGGAATTTTGGGTTTGCATGAGCTGTATGCCAAAATCATCAGTATTAAAACAATAAAAGACCTGAAATATTTCAGTTGGTGTGCAATGAATCTAAAATATATGAAAGTTTAATTTTTATCATTACATTATGGAAAATAATTAACTTTATCACAAAATGCTAATTTTTTGAGAAGGACCTGTACATACATACAGTGGGGAGAACAAGTATTTGATACACTGCCGATTTTGCAGGTTTTCCCACTTACAAAGCATGTAGAAGTCTGCCATTTTTATCATAGGTACTCTTCAACTGTGAGTGACATAATCTAAAACAAAGATCCAGAAAATCACATTGTATGATTTTTAAGTAATTCATTTGCATTTTATTGCATGACATAAGTATTTGATACATCAGAAAAGCAGACCTTAATATTTGGTACAGAAACCTTTGTTTGCAATTACAGAGACCATACGTTTCCTGTCGTTCTTGAACAGGTTTGCACACACTGCAGCAGGGATTTTGGCCCACTCCTCCATACAGACCTTCTCCAGATCCTTCAGGTTTCGGGGCTGTCGCTGGGCAATACGGACTTTCAGCTCCCTCCAAAGATTTTCTATTGGGTTCAGGTCGAGACTGGCTAGGCCACTCCAGGACCTTGAGATGCTTCTTACGGAGCCACTCCTTATTTGCCCTGGCTGTGTGTTTCGGGTCATTGTCATGCTGGAAGACCCAGCCACGACCCATCTTCAATGCTCTTACTGAGGGAAGGAGGTTGTTGGCCAAGATCTCGCGATACATGGCCCTATCCATCCTCCCCTCAATACGGTACAGTCGTCCTGTCCCCTTTGCAGAAAAGCATCCCCAAAGAATGATGTTTCCACCTCCATGCTTCACGGTTGGGATGGTGTTCTTGGGGTTGTACTCGTCCTTCTTCTTCCTCCAAACACGGCGAGTGGAGTTTAGACCAAAAAGTTCTATTTTTGTCTCATCAGACCACATGACCTTCTCCCATTCCTCCTCTGGATCATCCAGATGGTCAATGGCAAACTTCAGATGGGCCTGGACATGCGCTGGCTTGAGCAGGGGGACCTTGCGTGCGCTGCAGGATTGTAATCCATGACGGCGTAGTGTGTTACTAATGGTTTTCTTTGAGACTGTGGTCCCAGCTCTCTTCAGGTCATTGACCAGGTCCTGCCGTGTAGTTCTGGGCTGATCCCTCACCTTCCTCATGATCATTGATGCCCCACGAGGTGAGATCTTGCATGGAGCCCCAGACCGAGGGAGATTGACCGTCATCTTGAACTTCTTCCATTTTCTAATGATTGCGCCAACTGTTGTTGCCTTCTCACCAAGCTGCTTGCCTATTGTCCTGTAGCCCATCCCAGCCTTGTGCAGGTCTACAATTTTATCCCTGATGTCCTTACACAGCTCTCTGGTCTTGGCCATTGTGGAGAGGTTGGAGTCTGTTTGATTGAGTGTGTGGACAGGTGTCTTTTATACAAGTAACAGGTTCAAATAAGTGCAGTTAATATAGGTAATGAGTGGAGAACAGGAGGACTTCTTAAAGAGAAACTAACAGGTCTGTGAGAGCCTAAATTCTTACTGGTTGGTAGGTGATCAAATACTTATGTCATGCAATAAAATGCAAATGAATTACTTAAAAAATCATACAATGTGATTTTCTGGATTTTTGTTTTAGATTCCGTCACTCACAGTTGAAGAGTACCTATGATAAAAATGACAGACTTCTACATGCTTTGTAAGTGGGAAAACCTGCAAAATCGGCAGTGTATCAAATACTTGTTCTCCCCACTGTATATATACACTGAACAAAATTATAAATGCAACACTTTTGTTTTGGCTCCCATTTTTCATGAGCTGAACTCAAAGATGCAAACTGATTGTTGTAGCAGCTGTCCGGGTGGCTGGTCTCAGACAATCTTGGAGGTGAAGATGCTGGATGTGGAGATCCTCGGCTGGTGTGGTTACACGTGGTCTGCGTGGATGTACTGCCAAATTCTCTGAAACGCCTTTGGAGACGGCTTATGGTAGAGAAATTTACATTCAATTCACGGGCAATAGCTCTGCTGGACATTCCTGCAGTCAGCATGCCAATTGCACGCTCCTTCAAAACTTGCGACATCTGTGGCATTGTGCTGTGTGATATAACTGCACATTTTAGAGTGGCCTTTCATTGTGGCCAGCCTAAAGGCAGGCATACACTGTGCGATGTCTGTGCGATTTCAGCAAGGTACCTACTCATACTGAACGAGTAAATCGCATATGATGTAAAGCCAAAGTTCAGGATTTATGTGCTCACACTATACGGTCCGATCATCGAGCTGCGACTTCACTGCTCACACTATACGTGTGAAATATCTGCGTTCTGGATTGCACCCATAGACGATATCAGAGATATTGTCAAAACAAGCATCAGCAATATCAAGATGATTTAGCATTTTCAATTTATGTATTAAATTATTATTATTATTATTGTATTATCATTATTAGGGTAGGCTAATTTTGTTATTAAATTGATCTGCTATTATAATTAATTTGCCACGCAATAATTTCACAGCACATAACCAACGCGCTGTGAGGATAATAAAATATTACAAAGCTTACTCCTCATTGAAAATTGTCTAAAACATTTAGGTCGATTATAATTAACTATGGGCATATAATTAACTATTAACAGTCTATAATATGTCAGAATATTGCAATAATTAGTCATCAATGAAAATTAAAAACAGGTTTATTTCAAAAACAGTGTTTAACAAACTAAAGAGGCGTTTCATCGCAGGTGGCTTGGAAGATATAGGTTAATCCATTTTGCAACACGAACTGGAGGTAAGCAACAGTAATTTGCAGCTAGTTACAGTTTGAACTACAGAAATTAAAGATCTCCCTCTTTTCATTTTTATTTGTATTTTCTTTCTGCAGATGAAATGGTTAAACTTCTGTTTTCGCGCAGGCGCAGTGAGGGAAAAAAAACTGAGTTTAGGGCAATCGGTTCGTAGCTTTGCTTCAACTGTGCGATATAGTCACGAGGAGCGACCAAAATTTCTGACATGCCAGAAATTCATCCGACCATCCGATTGTCGATCGGGAGAGGTTAATCGTCTCTCGTTTCTCCCGGTACACTGCACGACAAACGACGCACGACAAAGCTGAAAATCGGTCCGACCCGAAAAAGAGTCGCACGGGTCAGAATTCGGCTCAAAATCGGACGAAAATCGCAGTGTATGCCCGCCATAAGGCACACCTCTGCAATTATCATGCTGTCTAATCAGCTTCTTGATATGCTACCTGTGAGGTGGGTGGATTATGTGTAAGTGCTCACTAACACATATTTAGACAGATTTGTGAACAATATTTGAGAGAAATAGGCCTTTTGTGTACATAGAAAAAGTCTTAGATCTTTGAGTTCAGCTCATGAAAAATGGGGGCAAAAGTGTTTTGTTCGATGAGTATATATATAGTGAGCAAAAAAAAAAAGCAGGTGTTAAAAAAAACACCCTAGAAATTAATTTTTCATAGTGTATAAATGCTTTTTCGAATGATTTTCATTAAATTCCTTAATAATGCTTTTACAATAAGCAAGTACATTCTTTCCAAGTTCAGGCCTTAAGGCCACAGAGCATGACTGGAAGCTACTTGATATGGCCTTTTACTGCAGTGACTAATGAACAAGCCAGCCCTCACATATACTGGGAGAGTGATGCCATCTCTAATAAGGACTCTCACCTTAAACTGGCAAGGGCTATCACAGCCAGAGAACGAATTCTGCCAAATCTACAGATAACTCTAGAAAATAGAATAGCTCTTTAATCCTCCAAACCAGTCAAACTCAAATTAGAGCTTGCTCAACAGAAATGCCTTGAAAACCAGTGGCTTTCAAATAACCTTAGTTGTTGAATAATTTGCTCCGATCCAGAATGGAACAGGAAATGACAGGAAATATCTTAACTAGGTCTTCTCCTTTTGACTTGTTGATTTGATTCATCCCACTCTAAGATCTTCCTTCAGACATGAAGGATCTAAGGGTCTGAGCTTCTTAAGTACAGTGTGTGTGTGTGTGTGTGTGTGTGTGTGTACACTATCGTTCAGACGTTTGGGTTATATGGTTTTGAAAAAAAGCCTCTAATGCTCAACAATGCTGCATTTATTTTATAAAAAATATAAAAACAGCAATATTTTGAAAAATTATATATGTTTTCTAATATAATGTATTACTGTGACGTCAAAGCTGATTTTTCAGCATCATTACAGTTTTCAGTTTCTCATGATCCTTCAGAAATCATACTAATATGATGATTTACTGCTCAAGAACCTTTTCATATTATTATCAAACAGTTGTGCTGCTGAATATTTTTGTGGAGACCATGATACTTTTTTTCAGGATACTTTGATGAATAGAAAGTTCTAAAGAACAGCATTTATTTGAAAAAATCTTACGTAACATTATGAATGTAAAAAATGGTAGTATATATTAATTACATATTACTTTTACTCTTGTTGTTTTTGCTATGTTTTACTGGTAACGCTTCCTTTTACAGTACAGTACTTACGTGTACTTACAGTGTACTTACCTAGAAAGTACTGGCTAATATAAGGTAAGTACATGGGTTAGGGGTAGGTTTAGGGGTAGGTTCAGGGTTTGTACCTAGTTATTACCCAGTAATTATAATTACTATAATAAGTACATAGTAAGTACATGGGTAACAGGACTGTAAAAGGAAGCGTTACCGTTTTACTATAGTTGTATAATCTTGTCTAAGGGACCGTTCGGTATTTATGGAATGGACCACCGGAGGAAAATAGGGGAGGGTCATCCAACTTTTTTTAGTCTAGGGGGAGGGTCAACCAACTTTTGTATTCAAGAAAACAGCAACATTTCAAAGTGGCTTGTATGGTGCATATTTTTCCATAGCTCCATGAAGCTCTCTCAGTCTAGCAGATGGGTCTGACCCAACAAAAACGCGAAAGATAAGACCAGTTTGGCGCTGTTTGACAGTGCGCGCGCGTACGCGCTCTGAAAAACTGCATCATGTCAGAACAGAACGCCAATGAAATGTTTACCCGGCAAAGCTTTAAAGTTGCGAATAAGTGCAGTGTCTTGTGAGTTTAACTCTACCACTGCATTAACATGTGGGGCCCTATCTTGCACCCAGCGCAATTGACTTTGTACACCGACGCATGTATCATTCGTATTTTGCACCTGTGCAAAGCGGACTTTTCCCTCCACAGATGCACGCCGGCAAACTAGGGAATGAACTTGTGCTCCCTGGGCGGTTCAGCGCAAAAAAGGAGGCGTGTTCCGGCGCAAACAATCCCTGGTGCTATTTTACAGTTCCAGAAAACAATCGCGCCACTGACCAGAAAAAAACTAGTCTAAAGTCAGTGGCGCGTTGCACGTTGTTCATAATGCTATTTTAAGCGCGCATGCTTGGCCATAATACAGAGTGTGAGCAACGCGCATACACTGTAGATGATTCTCTCATCTACACAGATGCATTTTACTTTTTCCAAATGATACATTATTATAAGGAAAAATATTAAAACACAAGGGAAATCATTGTTGTGTTCATGACGATGGGAAAAATAGGCATAAAGCTTACACATTTACCCAAATTATTATATGCATGTTTAACCGAAGCTAATTTGGGTGGGTTTGTCCCATCCCCAATGTCACTTCTCTTTCTTTTACGACCCTGACAAGAACATCGATCTCCTCGGCTGTGAACCGATTCTGAAGCGCGCCTGGTAAATGGCATTTCGCCGTTATAATAGTATTATAGCGCACCTCGTTCATCATCCTCTTAAAGGGAATGTGATATGACGCTCTTATTGGTTTGTTTCCCGTTACGCCCAAACCACACCTATGAATAATGAAGCTACTTCAGACCAACCTCTTTTAGATTTGCGTCGAGCGCAAGAGTCATTTATCCCGCCGGTTAAATAGCAACAGCGTCAAGATCCGCCCACAAAGTTACTTGCGCTTTGCACTTGAGACTTGCGTTTTAGATCGTTCAAATAGGGCCCGTGATGTGAATGTACGTCGAGTTTTTACAGTATTGGGACTTTAAGTTACAAAATCTGCCGTGCACACCGCCAAGTCCGCTCCTTCGCACTCGTGCGAACGCGGCGAGTATAAAGCAAACTTGATGCGCCAGAACTGCAGCTGATAATGTGCGCTGTGGCTCGATACTGTAACAATAGGAACTATTGTTGAATATGTTGTTGGAGTGGGGAACGGAAAAGAGGACACACCTGGGAAGTAATGACATGTGAAATGTGTGTAGTTACCCACGACTCCCGAGTTCATTAAAGAAGAATCAAGATAGTCTTGAGTGTTTGTCTTTATTAAGAAGAAAAGACACATAAAGAAACATGGTGGCAGCGTGGGCACTTCTAGACTACTAGATTAGAAGTTGAGATTCAGACAGTGGAGAGCTGCGTCTGAACAGAGCTGCACGATGGACGGACTAAAACCCCCATCAGCGTTATGCATGGACACCGACAATCTTTCCAAGTCCTGGAAATCCTGGAGGGACCAGTTTCATCTCTACTTGGAGCTAACAATGTCGGACGCAGAGGAAAAGGCGAAAGTCAAATTGTTTAACTACCTCATCGGCGAGAGCGGCAGAGATCTGCTGGAAACTCTGAAGAGTGATGTAGCCGCGGTCGCATGAACGGTAACAAATATTTTTGCAAGGTTTGATGAAGTCTGTAATCCCAGTATAAACGAGACGGTAGACTGTTACAGATTCTTCACAAAAAGCCAGGGAGCGGACCAGTCAATCGATAATTATGTCACGGAGTTACGAATGCTTGCGAAAACATGCAATTGCTGAGAAATCAGAGACTCGCTCATACGTGAAAGGATAGTATGCGGAATTAACAACGCAGGACTGAGAGAGAGTCTGCTTCGCGAGAGAGATTTCACACTGCAGACGTGGTGCATACATATATGCAGAGCAGCAGAGCTGTTGCGGGAGGAGTGGTAGAAGAGGTGCATGCTGTCGGACAAGGAGCGCGTCAAGATCGACATCAACAGGACAGGATGATCACATGCAAATTCTGTGGTAAAGAGCATGAAATGAATAAACAGAAATGCCCAGCTTTTGGAAAAAAAATGCAAAAAGTGTGCTAAGGCAAATCACTTAGCAGGTAAATGTAGAGCCTAGATGAGACAAACAAACCAGAAATCAGTACACAAGGTAACTGAACAGGACAGCGATGAGTATGAGGATATTCTTACTGTTGGTGTAGCAAACTCAGAGACTGTAAACAAAATAGAAAATAACAAAGAAAAGAAAGCACAGTTATATGCAGGGATGTTTCTGGGAAAGGACCTAGTGAAATTTCAGATTGACTGTGGGGCAAACTGTAATGTAATTCCCATTAATATACTGAGCCCAGATATAAAACTGGAGGATACAAAGACTGTGCTAGTGATGTACAACCAAAGCACAGTGACACCGCTAGGAAAGTGCAAACTGAAAGTAAGAAACCCAAGAAACCACAAACTGCACAGGCTGGAGTTTCAGGTGGTGGATAACAAATGTACTGTCCCTTTAATTGGTAAAAGAGCAAGTGAAGCTATGAAACTAATTAAAGTGCATTACGAGAACATTCTTGCAATAGACAGCATAGTCACCACAGAAAAACCTACAACCAGCCAGTGGTCACTACAACAAATAAAGACAGATTATTCTGATGTATTCCAGGGTGATGGCTGCCTGGAGGGAGAATACAGAATTGAGATTGACGACACTGTAAAACCTGTACAACTACCAAAAAGAAGAGTTCCAGTAGCCATGATGAAACCTTTGAAGGAAGAGCTGCAAGATCTTCAGAAAAGAGGAATCATTGCACCAGTAGAGAGGAGCACGAATTGGATCAGTAGTATGGTGGTCGTGCAGAAGCCCAGCGGCAGACTCAGAGTATGTATAGATCCAAAACCTTTAAACAAAGCTTTAAAGCGCAGTCATTTCCCACTACCCATTATCGATGACATTCTCCCTGACTTATCCAAAGCCAAAGTGTTTACAGTGTGCGATGTGAAAAGCGTGTTTTGGCATGTCAAGCTGGAGGAAGAGTCCAGCTTTCTCACCACATTCGCTTCCCCGTTGGAAGGTATCGTTGGCTGCGGATGCCTATGGGCATAAGTCTGGCCCCTGAGATCTTTCAGAGGAAGCTCACACTTGCATTAGAGGGCCTGCCAGGAATATACATTATCGCTGATGATGTGTTTATTACGGGACAAGGAGAGACTTGCATTATGCAAATGCCTTCAGCATTTCTTGCACGATGCAGAGTGAAAGGTATCAAGCTAAATGCTGATAAGTTGAAATTGAGACAAAGAGAAGTCTCTTACATCGGACACCGCCTGACGTCTGATGGATTGAAAATCGACCCAGACAAAGTTCGTGCAATAACACACATGCCGAAACCAACAGATGTAAAAGGAGTTCAGCGGCTCCTAGGGATGGTAAATTACCTCTCAAAGTTTTGTGCACATCTTTCAGACCAATGCGAGACCCTGAGACAGCTGACGCACAAAGACTGCAAATGGAGATTGACCATACAACATGAAGAGGCATTCTGTAAAATAAAAGAAACAATTGCAAGTGCTCCAGTGTTGAAGTATTTCAACCCTGATGAAGAACTTACCATCCTATGTGATGCCTCGGACGGAGGTCTCGGTGCTGCACTAATTCATGGAGGTAAGCCAGTAGCATTCACAAGCAGAACACTGACACAAACAGAATGTGGCTTTGCACAGATAGAGAAAGAATTATTAGCTCTACTCTTTGGGATGGAAAAGTTTCACCGTTATTCATACGGACGGAAAGTAACAGCGCAAAGTGATCACAAACCCATTGAACGTAAGCCACTACTGAGTGCGCCTAAAAGACTTCAAAGAATGATTCTGAGACTTCAAAAATATGATGTAGATGTTGTGTATGTTCCAGGGCCAGAGATGTGGCTAGCAGACACTCTAAGCAGAGCATATCTACCAGAAAGTGCACCCACTGGTTCTGTGGAAGCAGAGCTAGAGACAATCAACATGGCGCAACTCTTACCAATCTCAGAGGACAGAGTTAGTCTAATCCGTTCTGCAACAAAACAGGACACAACTTTACAAACACTGATCAAAACCATACAGCAGGGTTGACCAAAGAACAAAGCAGGGACACCACAAGAAATAAGACATTATGACCTGTTTCAAGGGGAGCTGAGTTACCAGGATGGAATTGTTTTTAGAGGTGAACGAGCTGTTATCCCTCGGAAACTGTGGAAGGAAATAACTCCACGTATACACTCCTCTCATTTAGGTGTGGAAGGATGCCTGAGGAGAGCCAGAGAGTGTGTGTACTGGCAAGGTATGAACGAGCAGATCAAAGCGTACATACAGCAATGTGACACCTGCCGCTCAGTGGACTGGAACCAGCAAAAGGAGACATTGCGACCACACGACATGCCGAACAGACCTTGGGCCAAGGTAGGCGTGGACCTGTTTACTTTTGACATCACGGACTATCTAATAACAGTGGACTACTATTCTAACTTTTGGGAAATAGATTATCTACCTGACACCAAATCAGCGACTGTCATCAGAAAGCCAAAAGCTCACTTCGCCCGTCAGGGTATTCCGGATGTGACCGGATGCTCTCCTCCTAGGTGTTTTGAATAGAAATAATTAAATTAATTAGAGCTTGCCGCTGACAAATTGCCTTTCAACCTGTGGTGCGTCATTTCCGATCGGCTATAAATAGCCTATTTTCATTGCGTTGAGATACGTTACTTCCGATTGACCCGGGGGTTCCCATTCGCTTCCAACATGCGGGTGTTTTGACTGCAGCTGTACGCCGGCTTTTTTTGTGTGTTCCCGGAACGGCTAGTTATTTTGGTAAGCTATCACTGCATTAAGTTCTGGGAACCGTTTGGGCGTTAATCTGACGAGTGGGTTTGATCTTTAGCTTGTTTCAGGCATATGTAGACCAGTTTATGCAACGCTGCAGGATCGAAACGAGACTGCGATCAAAGTGTTACGGTTCAGAGCGTCGGACTGATTCTATCGTCGGGTAAGTCTCTATAGGAAGTTACGGGTACTGGGTGTTTGGGCATTGATCGAGGAAGTGGGTATGATGTTTAGCTTGTTTCAGGCATACACAGACCAGTTAATGTGGCGTTGCCGGATCAAAACCAATCAAGCGATCTAAAGTGGTTTGTTTTGAGCGATCGACGTGATTTCTATCTTCGGGTAAGTCTTTTCCTGATTGGGTCGAGAGCATTGGGCATTTGTGGGGGCGTTTAATCATGTGTTTTTCTTTTAGGGTGTTCCAGCTTTTTCCCCCCCCCTCTGCCTCTTTGTCAGGATTTAATGCAAGGAATCGCCGTTGTCCTACTACCTAAGTTTGTTGGTTTTTGTTGTTTTAGTTAGTCTGATTTGTAAGTATGGTTCGTTATGTGTGAGCTAACGGACGGTGCTATTAATTTGTTTTGTGTTGAGATTATTTGTTAAAGGGAGTTATAGTTTTCAGTTAAGTGATTGTTTTTGGATCATTATTGTTATTATTATTGTCTTTTGCTTGCTGTGTTCATTTTGATTTAATTTAGTTGGTATTGATCCTCCACAGTGTGTGTGTATGTGTATGTGTGTGCAATTGCATTTTTATTTCGCTAGATGCTGAGGGCTTCAGCCAGGAATCCTCCCTTGTTTCCTCTGCGTGCTGGTGGTGGTTTGAACACTGGGTGGTGTGTGCAGTGAGACGCACGGATTTGCTGTGCGAGTGATAAGTGTATACCCTAAGGTGTGTGTTTGTATTCCTTGTCCTTTAGCCCTCAGCCAAAAGCTTGTGAATGTAATGCTTTACTGTTACGTGTGTAGTGACTGACTTTGAGGACTGTATTTCTTCTCTGATATCCAACATCTTATGGTCAGATGTTGTGGCGTGTCTTGTCTGGTACGCTTCGTTTGTTTTAATGTGATTTTTAGAAATAAAGAACTATTTTTGTACGACATTCATGTCTCTGTTCCTTACTAGTGCAACCAACTTGTGTGTCTTAAAATAAAGTCTATCAATCATTCTCTGAGTGATGTCAGAGTGGCGTAGTCGGTTTTCTTAAAGCTGCATTTAGTCGATTCTAAGTAATTAGGCCTTGGGGCCGTTAAGTGCGGTTTCTTTCTGCCACACGGACATAGTCATCTCAGACAATGGCCCGCAGTTCTCATCACAGGAGTTCCAGAAGTTTAGTCATCACTGGGAATTTCTGCACAAGACTTCATCACCTGGCTATCCTCAGACCAATGGCAAGGCGGAATCAGCAGTCAAAACTGCCAAGAGACTGATGTTCAAAGCACAAATATCCAGACAGGATCCATATTTAGCAATACTGGACCACAGAAATACACCAACACATGGATTATCTACCAGCACAGAGGATGCTTAGCCGTCGCACTAAGACACTACTACCCACGAAAACCAGCCTCCTGCAACCAACAGCAAACCAACAATGACAACAAACATACTTTAACAGATCAGCCAAAGACTTAGACACACTTAAACAGGGGGAATCAGTGAGAATGCAACCATTTGAGCCCCATAAGATCTGGAGAAAGGGCACAGTGGTGAAGCCCATCGACTTGAGATCATACAGTGTCCAGTTGGATTCAGGAGGTGTTATAAGGAGAAACAGGAGACATCTCCGAAGGGATCACGCGGTGACCCCGACAGAGTCCAACCAAACAGACGCTGTTGACCCTGACAATACAAAAAACGAAAAACCTGCTAACACTCACTCCCAACTCACCATCAATATGGAGAATCAGATGCAAAGAACGATACAGCCAGACATTCCAGAACCTGTTGTCACAAAAGCAGAACGTTTAGTAAAGAAACCTCAACACTTACAGGACTATGTCACATGAAAGAAAAGAAACAAAAAGAAAAAAAGAATACAGAGAAATGTAAAAAACTGTTGTGATATGTGCAATTGGAAATATGTAATAAGTTTATGGTATATTGTTCTTGACTGTACCAGAAATTTATTAGGAGTTTTGTTGGGAACGTTAGTTCTTATTGCTGGAAGAAAAAAAAAAAAAGAAAGGATGTAACAATAGGAACTATTGCTGAATATGTTGTTGGAGTGGGGAACGGAAAAGAGGACACACCTGGGAAGTAATGACATGTGAAATGTATTTAGTTTCCCACGACTCCCGAGTTCATTAAAGAAGAATCAAGATAGTCTTGAGTGTTTGTCTTTATTAAGAAGAAAAGACACATAAAGAAACAGATACTACCAAATTTCTTCAAAAGCAGATCGTGGAGACATTGAATCGTGTCTGAAAACAAACACAAGTAACGGAGTTTACAAAACTGTATCGCACGCGTGCTTCTGTGGTACATTAATTCATCGCACAGACCAATCTTTTTGTAGATATATGTCGCACTGTACAGCCCTGTACAGAACCCTTTTTAATGAATGTTTGGTGTAGGTCTACTAGCCATAGAGATATCTGAACATCTTTGCCAAACGCAAACCAGTACAGAAGTAATCAATAAATTATCGGGGAGGGTCATGCCTTTTATCACAATCATTTTGGAGGGTCATAGAAAAATTTATTGCTGGCGTAGGGTGGGTCAAGTCTATTTTGACTATAGATCTCAAAACTCCTCCGGAAGCCCCTTAAATAAAAAATTCTGTCTTTAACTGACAGAATAACTATTGCTATCCTCACAAGTTAGAGGTGACAAATTGTCTCCAATTAAAGTCTTCAAGGTCATAAGACACCATCATAAGAACATTTGTTGACTTGTTTCTGGCCAGACAAACTTAGACTGAGCTTTGACAAAGAAACAAATATATATATATATATATATATATATATATATATATATTCTATAAACTCTGGTTGTTACTTATCATCACTTCGTCTGCTGTCTTCTGCTCTTCCCATGCATTTGCCTCTCGGCTGGTAGAATAGTTAACATGACAAACTTGGTTGTCTTTGAATACCAGACAAAAGCTGATATTTCCTGATGGAGAGAAAGATTTAGTAACAAAACAAACCAGATATACACTGGATATGACAGGCCCCAGATCAAGATTAAACCTATTCTTACACACCAGACCTGATCAGTGCACATATATGACAGAGATGTTACCTGTAAGTCAAAGGTAAATCTACAGTAAATGAGGCCTTTAGTGCCCTGTCACTGATTTAGAGATGAGCGAAATCAAAGCAGAAGAAAATAACTAGAGACCAGAAGCGGAACGCTTTTCACTGCATCTATCACTTCTTGCCTCGCGGCACACTGCGGGGGCTAAAATGTTCTGCCCAACTGTAAGCGGCATCTAAGCAAGCAAAAGGTGTACTGCGGATTAGCTGCCCGCGCTGTAGCCGTGGGCAACCTCTGAGATTCACATGTGGCCGCGTTCACGCGCGTTTTCCCCACACACGTATCCCAGAAGGGAGTCGCAGTGGATGATCGACTCAGACACACTCTTGGGAGAGGAGATGTCCTTCAAATGTGGACGCCGTCAGAAGAATCCAGTCCCATTGAATGATTTCTCATAGCTTTATTCCTATGGAAACTTACAGACACGCTCTCCAAAAGGGCATGTGAACAACTGAACCGACTTTCTTTTGATTAAAGTACAAATACACTGAAAGAGTTTTCACTTTTCTCCTAACTGATACCGATATATTGAATTACAAGTGTTACAATCCCAAATGTGAGGTCTGAGACACATAAATTCAATATTTTTGCCACCCTTAATTAGCTTCAAATGACAGACGCTGCATTCTCACTGCTCTCTCTCTCTCTCTCTCTCTCTCTCTCTCTCTCTCTCTCTCTCACTCTCTCTCTCTCACACACATACATGCGCGTGTATACCCTCATAAATACTGTGATTCCCCACCGAGTGCCTGAGGAGATGAAAGCCATTGCAGCTGCATCCACCTCAGTGTTCTGCAGTGCCACTCAGGAGGGGCTCCCAGCGTGACACAAAGCAATAGCACAACCCACACACACACTTACACACAGATTCACCTCATAAACAACATGCAGATAACCCCTCAGGACATCTAAACAAATAAATATATCACAGGTCACCAATTAAATGTATAGCTATCTTTAGAACTAAATGGATTCAACACACGAAGTAACACAAGTTGTAGATCTTTTAGTGCACTCGAGACCACCATCATTTATTTTTATGCTTGTTTACAGGGACTGTTAAAGTTATGACAGATCTTTTTTAATCAGTTGAGGGGAGTTGAACAGATGATCAAAAAAGAAAAAAAATTGTACGACTAAATGATTGGAGAAATCCTGTATACAGCACTAGAGAGAAGTCTGTAATTTACACCGAAAAATCCAGGAATGACATTTTGATTAAAAATATGAGGGCAATTAAAAAAAAAAAACATATGAAGACTTCAGATGCAAAAGCCTCTATGTGCCATCTGTTCAGTTATTTCACTTTAATGGCAATAATGACAATTACCTAATAATTGCCATTAAAGTGAAATTACTGTACGAGCTTGATAAAAATGCTCATTTTAGAAGTAAATTTCAGATGGCACTTCTGCTTTTGCATCTGAAGTCTTCATATGCTACATGGACAAATCATTCACAATAAGATCTATGACATGCATTTACAAAATAGATCAGGTGGATTTTCATTTCATATTGATGTTAAACTATATCACCACTAAATGACCAATGACATAATGTGTGCGTGTGTGTCTGTGTATTGCAAACAGCAATGTAAAACTATAGCTTGCAGCAGCACTAGATTGTGTTGCTCTTTAAATCACTGTCACTAAAACCATGTTCTCTCTCTCTCTCTCTCTCTCTCTCTCTCTTTCGCGCGCGCGCTACTTGGTCAGAATCCGCGTTTAGCTAATAACATTAAAACTTTTGTTTGTGCATCTCCGTCCCTTCAGTATTTGGCTCCATTAATTCTTTCAAACAATCCCTTTAAGCATTGTACCAGCAGGGCCAACAGTGAACGCCCCAGTAATGGTGTGGGAACCTTGGCCGTCTGTATGAATATTTACTCTGTCATCATGGCAGGGTGATGCAGATAAATCTGCCTCCTTTAGCCACCCATGCTAAGGATGGAATGGGGAAGGGGAGGAGGACGTGAGTGAGAAAATGGCTGACAGTGAAGGAATCAATTACTGGACAGAGACAGCTGTGAGATGAGCAAAACAAATGCATAACAGTATGAATTTATTCAGGGCAGTTACACATATTGAAACTTATTTTTCAAATAAGAATCCCATTTTTCCTGAAATGTAATACAAACAACCAACATCTTGAGTGTTGAACTGTTTAACTGAGAAAAAAGTAAATAAATAACTAATACACATTATTTAGCTGTTTTGTGTTGCCTTAGATTTACAGGCGAAGTTTCATATTTACTTTGAGTATGTTTGTTGTAAATTGCACTGATATTGAAGGGAAAGCTATCTTTGATAGACTAACTTTTAATCATATAGGTTTGTTCTTTTATTTATCCGACCAGATAGGTTCACATTTCATTCTATTGTTCCAGATGTTTCCAGTAGTTTACCGTGTGTGCCACTGTCCCCTCATTATTGGTTGTTTTACATATGGGCCGGTGCTACCCAACCATGCAGCAATGACATCCCCACAGCATCTTATCTTGCTTCTCCAACAGTTTCACCCTACTTTCCCATCAGGCCATGCTTTTTCTTCCTTCATGTTTTCTCTCTCTCTCCATCTTCCATACACATGCTCAGCCAAAGAGACTCCCCTCCTCAATGCTCTGATTACAGACCCTGTGCACTGAAGGCCTTAAAAGGGGCAGCAAGCTGGAAAATAACCACATGCTGTCCTGGGCAACTCCACCACTCCCAGTTAAGCAGTTTCCCAGGGAGCCATTCAAAAACTTAAGCACCAAGACAGGCTCACACCCCAGGTCTGTCATCCACCCAGCACTAACCCTCACTGGGTCAAACACTAGAAGAGCCTGTCTTTGAGGGACAATAGGGAACATGGGAAAAATGTCTGATGACTATCTGGCGGTGACCCTACGAAGCAGGGAAGTGTCCCAGGAGACCCCCCCTCTGAGATGGTCAGCAGAGACTGGCTAAACCAATGTTAAATATTGTATTTAAACATATTCATATTATTACTGAGGGGCTACAATCACAGAATTGATCAGGCTTATTAGACTAACTGTTGAATACAAACAAACTGTGCTTTGTACAATTATTTCACGAAGTTCATTAAACACATTGTTTTGAGGCCCATCACCATCTTATAGATCCAAGTCAGCTTTTATGATGATCATGAATTGTACTGTTTATCCCTGTTAACAGTCCTTGTCATTTAACCTCTGACCTATGGGATGTCAACCATTCTACTTGCCCTGCCCTCCACAGGAACCTGAGTCAATAGATAAGCTGGTAAAATGGCTCATTGTGGGTGAAAAGGGAGGGGCATTGAGAATGAGGGGCTTGACCAGTTCATCATCAACCACTTCAGTGGCCACTACTAATATGACCTTTAACCAGAGATCTTGTCAATGTCACAGACTCCCTTTGGGAAGGATATGACCCACCATATGGATGAACTTGGACAGAAGTGAATGCCACAGAGGAAAACCAATGTTCAGCTCATTGATATTGATACTTTAACGATATCAATCATTATAGCTTTCTTATAGATGAGTATGTTAAAACACTAAATACAATAACAGACCTACCAGGCAATATGTACTCCCAGTTTGATATTATAGGCTACACTACATTTCCAGGGTTACAATAGCCTAACTCTTGAATTTTATTATTTGTGTAAAAAGAAATATTTTTTAACAGTAAAACTGGTGAAAGGGTTTTTCAATCTCTAGTGTCCTCACTCTTCCAAGTGGTATGACCATCTCATTAGTCAGACATCCCTAGCATGTGGCCACCAGGGTCATGTTGTAAGACACAATTTGTTTGTGGTCAGCTCTCAGAGCAGACAATAGGCCATGTGTTTCTTAAAACCCCATGAGGGCCTTCTATCTAGAAGCTTAAACACAGGCCTGGTCAAAATTGGAAAGGGTCACAGCCCTTAACAACCAAAACCTATGACCTTTTCCCAAAGGACCTGCCCCAATGTTCAAAGAACAATGTAATTTAAAGTTGATTGAAACATAGAATATGAAGAACAAGAAGATAATGATGATATTTCTTAATAATTCAAGGTATTCAAATATGGAATCAATTATAACCAAACTTTTTAATTTATCCCAGTTTGGCATACAATTATGCAAAGCTTTTTGAGACAGTTTAGATCATTCTCGTGAAGGGCGAGCAATGCGGTGAGGTACACTATGCATGAAGAGGATAAAGCATGTTAATTAGACATTATTAGAATGCATCTTATTAATGATGACCAAATAAACAAAGTCTGTACATCTCAAAACTCATAAAATATATTCTGCCTGGCTCAAAGATAACAGTAAAACCTGTGTTGTCTTGTGAAGGTGGGTCACATGAATTTCTGGGCAAAATTTCTGGGCTAATGGCTGATGCAGAAGTTATGATTATTAAAATGAATTGTGGACTATTAAATTACAGTGTGGAATGGTCACAAACATTGTAGAGAGAGAGAAACCTGAATTGTAGCTATGTGTTGGGGTGCAGAAAGGACCATCTCAAAGTAAAACATGTTAATAGCCTTTGCTCCAGACATGGCACACTTTATCGGCCCTCCAGGTCTACTCCAATATAACAATATTCTCAGTAAGACTGATGGACTTTTGCCCCGACCCGAGATTTTGGGCCTCTCGACTGAATAAGTAGAGCTGCAGGAGCAGTTGACGCTGGCGCCTGGGCCTCTGAATAATCCCGTGCATATCCCCACAGTTTCTTTTCACACTATACCCCAGCTCTTCCCCCTTCCCTGGATTCTTCCCACTGTCCTCCCAACCCTGACTGTGCACCGGCAGGTAAGGACTCCGATCAGCCCGCCACTCACACTCCAGGGTGACGGATTAGAACACGTCCACCCGCCGCCCGCTTTCATCCTTTGCCAGTGCTCGGGTAGGGGGCTCGTCCGGAATAGGAGCGCTTTCTCCTCCGGCCCCTCCCCCCTTCTCGCCTTACCTCGAGGAGGTGGCTTGGGGTGTGGGGCAGGATACAAACCAAGTGGCATGAAAAGGAGGGTAATGGGGGAGGGGCGCCGAGAAAAGCTGGGGAGAAAAAGAACGAACATTGTCCTTTTCAAATGGATGGGAAACGATTCAGTGGGATTTGCTGGCAATTATACGGTGCAGGGCTAATCAATTCAGACTATTCTGGCTGTGGAGTGGACTGATCCGATAGAACAAAAGGTCGGTCAGCAGGAGAGGTACCTGAGAAATGGGTCCGCTCGGTGTAAGTAGCATGGGGCAACACCTCCCCCTCCTGAACAGCACCAGAGCATATGGACTGGCTATGAACTTATTAGCCAGCGGATTAAGGGGTAAAAGCAAGGGCTCGGGGGGTGGGGGGGGTGGGGTGGTGGACACCACAAGCCCCTTTCACTTCGTCACTCAGGGGTTTTACCACTAATAAGAAGATGATGATACCATTAAAAAGACTTAAAAATATTCCTTTGAAAAGCACACATATTTCAAGAGGTTTGGTACTTTTTCATGTGCCATCCGTGCTCAACACACAACCCACAAAAGCTCTATCTCACTAATAAGAGGGATCAGATTGCCCAGTATATTCATGAGCAGATTCCTCACACAAGGAGCTTCTACTTGGGACTTTGATGTGATGAGGTGGGTGACAGGTGATCCTTGGCCCTTTCATGCCTGTCAGCAAGGCTCCATGCCCTCAACAACCTCTCATCACCTACAGACAGTCAGCAACCTGCTTCAATGGGCTTGAGGGACCTAAAGAGGCTCAATCTGGTGCCTACACAAGATGAGGCTCTACCTGGTTACTCTTGGTTCCAGCACAGGGTCAGTATTGTCATCATCTCAGCATGAAGGGGATAAACTATCAGTCCTTTGATAATTCTTACCAGAAACTAAGGACTTTGTACATGGCATTGGAACCACCTGGTGCTCAAGACCAAGCCATGGAGACTGGACATAAAAGGCCAAAAAGACACCAACATAGAGGACATCTGGAGGTGGACAAAGCAATGAGACTCCACCTTATTGTCCACCTTTTTTCATTATTTTTTATGTTCTGTGGGACTCTATCTACAGTTGTTTCTTCATTCTTTCTCGAATGTCTCTTTTTCTTCACCCTTCTTTAAACGAATATAGCATGCAAGAGTTTTTTAGCCTTATAGTGGGGAATTATACATCATGTTGATGTTTGTTTTTCACTTCACCTGTACCCCCACCTTTCTTTTTTTTTACCATGGAGGTCAACTTCCTTACAGAAGAGCTGAGAGGTTGCTCTTTAATGAGGAGGGATTTCAATAGGACTCAGTCATTCTCATCTCCTTGTCATATGATGCTGGGGTTATCAACTTCAGAGGCCTGCATCTTGACTGGCGTCTCTCGAAACTTCAAGGGGAATCATAGAGTATACCTCTCTCGCTCGTAAACATAAAGACAATGCAGTTTCTCCACTTCCCTTACCACATAAATGCTGGATGAAAACAGATGATGGTCTAGCTGTCTCAAATTGAAATAAAAGACCTCTGTATGATCAGTGATGTCATTTCATTGCAATTGTATGCTCATGAGTTTCTGCACATTTTTACCTTTGCAGTCTTTGACTTCAAAATACTTTTTTTTATAAAAAAGCTATGGGCAGTAGGCCTAGAGAGCACTAGTATGGGATAGTATGCTTCTAAATTAGCATAATTGAAAGCCTCTATTGACTGGTGAACTCATGAACTAACTGTTAATAGCAAAGGCCACTACAGCATGTTATTATAATGAAGACAGATAAAACGCATAACAAGCTCTGGTTCAGTCTTTTGTGACTAAACCTTTGACATATAGCCAATGCATCTATACTGCTTAATGACCAACAAGATGCTCATATGGCACAGAGCTACATCCATTATAGTCTGGCTATATTAACTAAATCAAGTTAGATCCTATCCTCTGTCTACAAGTCTTGCAGCTCAGCCCTTCAGTAATGACACGGACATACTCTATTTCACCTATCAAAACCACTGCAGCCATCTCGAGTGCTAATGTACAGTGACCCGTGTCCGGTAAGGTCACGGATGTTTGGGTGCGAACGTGTTCTGATGCGGAGGGTTTGGGAGCCCCTGTAAGAAAAACGTTGTTGACTCCCCAACACGCTCACACCGTGACGGACAAACGGAGAACTTCTGCCTTCCCCCACTTTTTCTTCCTGGTGCTGTCAGCCTGGGTCAGTCGGCTGTCAATGTGGCTATGTTTGTGTGAAGTACCGTGGCATCACGCCTGCCTGTCAGTGTGTGATATCATGCCTGGAGGTGACCACAGGGTTGTGGGTGTGCCAACCTCACCCCTCACCCCACTGGAATAGCAACTGACATTGCCCATCCATTCTTTTCCACAGGTTTGTCAATCAGATCATCAGTATAAAAAAAGGTCAATTACACAAAGCTGCTGTCTATAACTAAATATTCGATTCACTTACATTATGGAGTAAAATCTCAGAGAACTGCACATGATAGAGTGCACAATATTGCATTGCATAGTTTTCTTTACTACAGGTTATCAAAAGGATCATTAACACACATATTGACAATTCTATCATGTACTTAGAATTATTATTTTTTTTTATGTAAAGCACAAGAGGTGCTGTTAAAGATGAATGATCATGATGCTCTTTGCTATACTATGAAAGTGGAGGGGACCAGGGACTGTCTGAGCCATATTTAAATATGAATGAAATATTTGAATATGCAAATGAGATTTAAGAGGGAAAGGAGGATTTCAGAGAATAATGACTCAAATTGTGGTCTCCAACGCACAAAGTATGACTAGACCTACTGTGAATGTTGTTAACACTGGAAGTCACTTGAACAGCATGAGGATGAGTCTATGAATTTTCACTTTTAGGTGCACTATTCATCTAAAATAAATCTTCTTGCTAGTCTTCTAAAATGTATTTAGCCAGAATTAAGATTAAGGAGAAAAATTACACCTAAAATGACCAAATAAAATGTTAAAGATCTAGATTTTTGCTATTGTAAGCTATATTATTTATGGGTGTCACAATATAAACAATTTAATGACAACTCATAGATAATATATACATTATATTCACAATATATTGTTATATGTATTGGTTATTAATACATATATTAATACAAGGTTATTATTAAATGTATCATTTAATGGAGCTTGAGTTTAATGTTTCCACTGCTTCACATTAACAGTCCCCCAATTAAGCATGAACATTGAACTAGATGTTGAATTCATGTTAAGAAAACTCATTAAATACTGTATTAATAAATGTATTGTTGCTTTTTTCATTTTAATCTTCACTCTGGTCACTGAGGTTATACCATATAATTTGCCATCCACATATAATCTTTTTTTAAATATCCGTTAGTATTTGCTATCATTTACTAAAGCCCTTAAGATGACCAGGTGTTTTTAATGGGGCTGCACAATTTTTATTATACTGTATGTTGGCAGATTTAAACTGCCACAGTATAATAAAAATACTATATTTACTGATATAAAGAGGTGAAAATCCAAAGGAAAGGTGATCCAGAGGCAAAAAGTATGACAGAGTGCTGATCAAAGCTTCAGTGTGTATGTGTATGTGTATAATTGTCATGGATGCAGGATGTCACTCCTGAAGAACAGAGGCATGGCATCTACATATTATGATGCCATACGCCATACCTTTTCCTTTTCCTCTTTTACTCTCAGTCAATTATGGGTTCCCATGTCACTCACCAACACCAAACACTGCGTGAGGAGGAGGCCAAAAAAAAAAAATCTTATTTGAAGTTTTACTCATTTGAATGACAAAAAGGAGGCCTGCTAACACACTGATAATAGAATCAATTTGCACACATTTATTAGCACCAGAAATTAAAAGAGAGAAAATGAGAGTCCAAAACAAATGAAACTTCTATTCTTGACAAAAAATAAAATAAATTCAATGTGAACATTTCTGTAATTTTCTGCTTTTTGTGCTGTTTAATGCAACAAATAGAAGAGAAAAAGCAATACAGAGACATACATAAACTAATAAAAAGAGTCCTGTTTGTTCTAAATCGTAGTATTAATCTGCAAGTAAACTATCACATTAAAGCATATAAAAGACATCTTTTTTTCTTTCTGCTTCCCTCTCTCTCTCTCTCTCCCCCTCTCCCATGCTCACTATACACAAGAAACAAAAGCTAATTGAAGCGTACTGTTAAAAGGGTTTGAAATTTTAAGAGGGGCTCATACAGCTTTTGTTGATTTAGGTTTTGCACCATCTATCAATGGGTTCATAGGAAGAGGTTTAATCAGGTAGGAAACCCGGACAGAAAGAGGTGGGACGGGGTATTGTGTTGGCGTGAAAGCAGAACCAAAAAGGGGCGTCTTTTCACGTTTCTTTACTTTCACCTGCTGGGATCCATTTGGTCTCTTTCAAGAAGAAAAAGGGGCGAATGCAATGAATAAAGAAAGACAGACGAGTAGCCCGTAAAGGCCAATAGCTTAATCAGCAGCCACTTGTAATCACCACCGTTCTAAACTTCACTGTTAGCTTACAATTTGAGCTCCATTCTCGTTCATGTAAGAAGCACATAATCAAGCCAGAGAAAGCTAAATAAACCCTCAGGTTTCTTAGTGTTGCTTTATTTGGTATGTAGTTTCCAAGATGTTGCAAAGCATGCTATGAAGACAATTTTAGAAATGCCATAAAATCACATCTGGACAATTTTTAAGGGACTTTACCCAGTCAAACAATGAGGTCATTGCGCCATCTTGAGGTGGGAAATTGAAATAATGAAATGTAAGGGTTGTATTTTTCTTTTTTTTTTCTACTTCATTTACTTTTGTAGCTACTCCAATAGTAAATTTTTTTATTTTTATAATTATAACATCAACAGACATCTCGAGTGAAAAATAGATTAAGGATGGAGTAACAAATTCAGATTTCCAAGGCAAAAAAAATCAGCATTGTTACATGAGATTATGAAAATTGTACCGTATGTTATTCAATATAGTCTATTATGGAAAATATTTTACCACATTACCACAAGGGGGGCATTTGCAATTTAATTATAGTACAATGTAATTATCATAGTTTTCCAAACCAGAACCTTCTAAAAACTTAAAAATCATCTAGTCATATCAATACATTTATTACACCTATATATTTATTACACCAAAATACACCTAAATATTTTGCTTTTGGCCCACATTTATTCCAAAAACAACTTTCAGCAATTTGTGTTGAAAATGATATTTTTAAATGGCATATTTCATCTCTCAGTCTCAGTAAACCCTTCTTGCCCTTGGATGAAAACACTTGTCATTTCATATAGTTTGTTTTGAGACACTTTCAACACTCTCAAGGCTATCAGGAAAATAACATTTTCACATGTCAAAGCCATGCAAATAAGACATTTAATACGCAGTATACCAAACATAAGAAAGCCATTTTTTAAAAACATTCCACGGACAACATACAGACACACTCTCACAACACACACACACTCGGCAGGGTCAGAAGCCCAGAACATTGTGAAGACAGGTCATACATAACTCAGCCAGGTTTGTACACGCATCTATACCTTGAGAGCGCACTGGCTATTTGGAGAGCTACGGACATGGCACTTTGATAAAAGGGTCATTCTGCAGGCTTTGCGGGGGCTGTGTACTGTGAAGGATTGGATTTTCACATGAATGCTCGCACTCTCAGGCTGCCCGTCCTCTTCCTCGTCCACACAGAGATAGCCTTTGAATGGCAGATCTCAATTTCTGATTGCTGTCTGATTATCTATTCACCTCCAGCTATATTGACAGGGCACACTGCTATTGAGAAGTGTGTCAGAATGAGAGTGGCCAGAATTTAGATTCAGGGGTACAACGTACAAGGAGTGTCCACTTAGCCCATATATTTTCTTCAGTCAAATAAATAATTGAACTCAAACCCCCGGTTTCACAGACAAGGTTTAAGACTATAGTCCCAGACTAAAATGCATGTCTTAACTGAAAACAATGTGTACTGACATATCTTAAAATAAGTCAGTGTCATTGTTTTGTCTCAAGATGCACACCAGGAATGTTTTTTTTTTTCTAAGGCACGTTTAAAACAACTATTTAAATATCCTAATTGAACTAAGGCCTAATCCTGGATTAATCTAAACCCTGTCTGTGAAACCGGCCCTTAAAATGCTTAGTTCATCAAAATGAAAACTGTCATTATTTACTCATGCTGTTCCAAACCTGTATGACAATCTTTCTTCTGTGCAACAATATAACATATTCTATACATTATTATTTCACTACATTCTCCCTCATTGTGCACCTAAAAAAAAAAAAAAAATGGATTTACCAATGGACGAATTGTCCTTTTGTGACTATTTAAACTAGTTTAGCCAGTTTTGAAACTAAAACTTAAAGTCTGTATTGTAGTGTGGTATTGTACAGCTCAAGTTTCCCTGAATACAAGAGGCAAATAGGATGCAATATTAAGCTGAGGAATCTAGACAGAGCCCAATTAGAGAGAGATAGGGTGTGTGCGTGTGTGTGTGTGTGTGTGTGTGTGTGTGTGTGTGTGTGTGTGTGTGTGTGTAGCAAATGGGGGAAGGGTGTCCGATGCCAACCTGAGACATTTTGATCTCCACACTTGGATTCACAGGCATACATTACTCCGCTGGCAGACAAGGCAGACTAATATGCTTCCATACACACACACACACACACACACACACACGCATAAACACACACAATTGGTCATTGCAGGCAACATGATCTGGGTGGCAACACAGTGAACACTATGACACCATTCTGTCTAGTGCAATCGCCTTTTGAGGACCACAAGCCAATAGCATCCTGCTATCCTACGCGGTTCTCTCAAAAGCATTTTTCAGTCATTTCAAAATAGTTTGCTTTGTCAATATAACACTTCCAATGGTATGTCTGACATAAATCGTCAACGGTGTTTCATCCTGAAATTGCAAGTAAGCTATGAATACATTAGATCTCTTGATCATGGCACAGTGCCAGCCAGTCTGCAAGCAGAATAGAGATTTGATGAGGTCATGTGATTTAGGAGCTGTTTGCTTCATGGAGAGAGCTGCACTTGTCCATATTGTAGCAGCTAATATCACAACAGCCCTCCGCTGGTGTCCATGGCAACGGGCGACAGAAAATGAAAGGAGGAAATTAAATCATGCTGTCATGGGGGTGCATGCATTAATTTTGCATAAAGAGTGGATGATATGTGAAAGCCTGGGCTTGCCTTTGTTCAGTGCCAATGTCTGGTACATATCCAAATATATGACCAAGCTGAAACCAAAACCTTACAAAAAAAAAACCCCATAAATGTAAATTTGACGTCTGGAAAATTGTTCTTTTACTTTGGAGGAGAAATTTGATTTTGCCATTCTTGCATTTTAACGGTTACTTGATTCTATTTATTTTTCCCCCTTTTTGGCAAAAGGAACAAAATATCAATACAATATTGCACAATAACTTTGGCCAGTATGAAAAATTTAATATAGATTTCCGTGCCAATATATAGTCTAATTAATGGACACCATTTGAATATTCTTTTCAGTAAATTAATATTTTAAAATAAATAAATAAATAAATAATTGGTTTTAAATGTGAAGTTATGCATACTGTGTAAAATCCAGATTAAAATGGACATTATATGTTGACAAAAAAATAACAGTGTTATTTAAGATTAAATTTATTTGCTGCATCTTCTAAATATAAAAATACACTGTAAAAAAAAAAGGTTGCTGCCTTTTTAAACACAGACAACTTGGATGTTTAAGTCATTTCAACTTAAATACATTAAACTGACTAAAACAATGAGTTCAATCTTGTATAACTTCAAAATAAGTTAAGCAATTTTCAACTTTTTTATATGAGTTAAAGCAATGTAAAAAATATATGTTGCCATATTGCTCATATATATATATATATATATATATATATATATATATATATATATTTATTTCAAAATGGTATTATCCCATAATCTGAGTGGAATCAATTAACAAACCCATCCCGAAATCTATAAAAGATGACCCTAGAGTCCCGTTGAATTATAGAGGGATTAGATTGATTAGCACAGTCTACAATTTACTTAGGAGTCCTTAACAACAGACTTAATGCTTTTTTGAAGGCTTATGGAGGATTGGTAGATGAACAGAATGGTTTTAGGAAAAACAGGGCCTGTATCGATCATATTTATGTTATCCTCTGTGGTGAGAGCTCGTGGGGTAAAAGTACTTTTGCTGGTAAATTTGGGTGTGCCAATTGAGGACATGAATCTAGTATTCTGCTTTATGCAGATGACATTGTTTTGATAGATGAAAATGAAGTGAATTTACAAAAGATGCTGAATATTATGAGTTCATGGTGTAGTAAATGGCGTCTTACTATTAATAGAGAAAAAACACAAGTTGGTCATTTTAGGGAAAAAGGTGAATTACAGAGTCTTCATACATTTCAGTTTGGCCCTGTGCCCTTAAAGTATTCTCGTCATTATAAATATCTTGGTTTTGTTTTTGATGAAAATAAGTTTACAGAGGGAAGGAAAATACTAGCAGAGTCTGCTGGAAGAGCATTAGGTTCTGTGTTGAGCAAAATGAAATTATGTACAGATCTTGGTTTTTCTACATTTACACAACTGTTTGCATGTATTCATGTATACATCTTTGGTTGACTCAGTTTTGTTTTATGCTGCAGGAGTTTGGGGTTTTGAAGAGGTTTTTGACTGTAACTCTATTCAAAATCGTGCTTTAAGGTGTTTTCTTGGTGTGCATAAATATGCAGCAAAGGTAGCTGTAAATGGGGATGCAGGATATGATACATGTATTGTAAAACAAAGGTGTGAAATGGTGCGATTGTGGAACCGTCTTGTTAGTCTGCCGAGGAAAGCTAACTAGGAAAATATGATGTTACTGATATTGTGCATCCCTTTAAACATCAATACAAGTATCTTACTTTATCAACAAATAGGCTAAACGAGACAGAAAAAGGGAGTTACATTATGCATGTCTAAAGAGAAAAAGTAATATACAACATGTTACAAAGGAGCTCCTATATTGCACTAGGTTGGGTGATAAGTGCTATTGGGTAAAAATTTACATAACTAAACAAATTTACATAAAATCCACTGCACTGAACTTAGTGAGATCTGGTTCTAGAATCTGCACTGGCTTTCTTATGCTGATAAGTTGAGAAAGGCCACAACGGATCATCTAAACGGATATTCTTGTAACATGCATGAGGTAGAATGTAGTACTTGTAGCCTATAGACAATCATTCTGATGGGTAACGTTGACTGGGATAATGCAGATAAACACCATGGGAGGGTTTTCAAGGGTTCTGTACTCTCATGATCACAATGAGCATATTCTACTATAATAGAAATAAGAGGTATGGGTCAATGCCACGATATTGCTCCATCAAGATGAGCACCGACATACACTTTCAATATGTGCATTACACATGCATGCTTCAGCCTGAATACAATATAACGAGTGTATTAAAGCCCTATTGAGCTCAACAAGGAGCCTCCATGCAATAATCTTAGATGTTTTTTTTCTTGCCTTGTTTTTTTGCCCATATTTGGGTGGTTGGGGCACAGTGACAGCTGTTCATCATGTTGACAGTATACAATACATTTCTCTCCACACCATCAATTTGCCATGGCTGGACATTGATTTATTCATAACCATCAGTATGTATCATTTGCCGAAATTACGGAGAGGGAGTATTGACGGGTAAATAAAGATAAGCTGAGGAACTGTGGACAGTGTCAGACACATCTGATTTCAGTACAGACAGAAACAACAACACCCAATGACATCAGCTGATAACTAAAGTCATCTGCCAGAATATATTCACAATTTAAGGATAAAAGCTCTGACACCTTACTCATCTCCACCTGCATTAAATACCAATGCAGGCAAAACGTCAAACTGTGAAATCCATTGGCAACCTAAAGTCTGCATTTCTAGGCTGAAGGCAGTGCTGACGCCAGAAATCAGATGCTGCATGACAAACAGATCATGCAAATGACCTCTGATGGATTCAGGAGTATGAATCTTACATGGCAGCAGAATTCGACCAGACCACCTGATAATGATTTAAAAAAAAAACTGACCACGGTTCTGAGAAGCTGCCATCAAAGACATGTTTATATATTTAGTATCATCTTTGATCTAAAAAATAGGCTACACTCATGATCACTTCACCTATACGGCAGAGCTTGCATCTCATCAATAATGCAACGAAACATCATGTTTATGCAATTCACACAATGAAAGAGCACAAGTACATGATAGTGACTGCAGCCACATACTGACAACATCTCTACAAGCATTCAACAGCCTATGCCCACTCAAAAGCATGGGAAAAAATGTTGAGGTATTTAGGTAAAAACATATATCATGCCTCAACTATACAGCAGGAGTGTAAAAAGGCAATAAACACTCACCTTTTGATTCAGTTTTGTGCAGGCTCTTATCGCTTCATGGTAGCACAGCACACAGGAAAAATAGCTGTAGTGCCATGGTGATATGCAAATTAATGGATCACGCTGAATACAAGGACATTTATTATTCATAAATTACTCATGTGTATGCAAATTAGGTTCCACAGCCCCTACTCAAATAGGAGGTTGGTAATTTATTCTGTTTGCTTTATAGGCTTCAGTGGCTTTTTTAAAAAAGGCTAATATTTTGTCTGACTGAATGTTATTCGTGTAAAAGAGGGAGAAAAATGGTGTTACAACATGGTATTTTTATTAACGATTTTTATGTAAAAAATGAAGAATATCATTTAACAAGGTATACAAATTCAAGCCAAATCAAAGGACCATGTAATACACATTCATGCTACAAAATAAAAGGTGGAGTAAAATGAACACTTTATGGATGGAACCACTTTTCCAATAGGGAAATGTGTTATGGTTATAACAAACAATTGGCGCCCCCATGTGGTCATCTGGGAGAGCGCGTTTGTTTAGCGCCTGTCCCGTTGTGGTTGTGCTGATTACAGCTAGTGGACTAGTCTCTAATAATCACTTCATAGAATACTTCAGTTCAGATACATTTAAACCAGGATTTTAGGATCCCAGGATCCCAGATCTTCTCACAACATTATCAACCTCTTTTTCAAATTGATGAAGAAGTTTAAAGTCACAGAAACCTCTGTACAGTAAACCAGTTGCCAGTGTTTTCATAGCCTCCTTCATTTGCCACAAGGAAGGTACAGTGACAGAGTGTAAATCGCCGTTGAGCTCAGCTGTGATCACTGTTGGGTCGAGTTTTGGGATGTCCAGATCCGTTAGTGATTCGCTTTCATCGTTAGATTGGTTCGTTAGGCTGACTTCAGATACACTTGGTGTATTTTCTGAAGAAGGCTGGATTTTAAAGAGGCTGAGCCAATCTCCTTTTGAACGGAAGTTGCGGAAACCCATCATCCTAGCCAACCGAGTCGCTTCTGAACGAATCATTGATTCATTTACTGTGATGCCGTTCTCACGAGAATGATCGATCCATCTACAAAGCGCGCCTTCAAGTTGCCGGATCTTTGTAACGTTAGATGTTAAATCCATCCTTCGTATCGCCGTCTTTTTATTGTCAGACGTGGGCTCTTTTTTTCGGCTGATCTGGAACATCCCTCGTATTACTCCCTCCCGGGTTTTAAAGCGCGTGAACCAGTCTGTGTTCGCCCTGAAGTTACGGTAACCCACTGTCCTGGCCAACCGAGCCGCTTTTGAACGAATCGTTGATTCATTTACGTTAATGCCGTTCTCACGAGAGTGATCGATCCAGCGCCACAGCGCAGCTTCCATTCGATGCGTCTTTCTGGCAGTTAGGTTTTTATTGTGCTCTTTAACCCGCCCCGCCGCCTTATTGCCGGATTTGGTCTCTTCTGGTCCGTCTTTTGCATCAAACATCTCCCGTACTACCGACTCCCGGGTTTTAAAGCGTGTCAACCACTCTGAGCTCGCCCTGAAATCGCAGAGACCCATTTCTGTAGCCACCTCAGTCGCTTTTTTACGAATTATTGAGTCATTTACTGTAATACCGTTCTCGAGACAAGTATCGATCCACCTCCAGAGTGCAGCTTCTACTCGAGGTGTCTTGCGAGATGAAAAGACAGTCCTCGGAAGTTTAGATTTGGCCGTTTTAATTTTCCTTTTCCGGAGCCAGACACAAAGCAGAGGTCCTGAGATGTTTAGCAGACGCGCAGCAGCGTTCTGGGACATTGGGGGAAGTTGATCGTATTTCTCCAGTAGACTGTTTTTTTCCTGAATTGATCTACGAACATATTTCCTCGTGGCCATGTTTATGTGCTTTTGAAAAGCGATGGAGTTTTGGACTCTTGAGTCGATTCTTTTAAGTTGGATAGTTTTAGCGAATCGGTTGAACCGGTTCGGTCAGAATGATTCGTGCACAAATCGCACTGAATCGACCCGAGCAGTGACAAACAACAATTTACAAATAAAACACTGGGAATGTGTTAATGGCCGTATGACTGTTTATCAACACGAATACAGATCATTTAGCGTTCATTGTAATTGTATGTCTCCTAATATTGCTATGATTTGAATAACACCCTTGTTAATGAAACCAAATCAAAATAAAACAAAAGTATGTGTTTTTAAATAAGTCTAATCTGTAATTTTGGTGGGCAAGATAAAAAAGGGCATGATGTGAAATAATTGCTGGATTGTTCGTTTGACCGGTTCTTTGAAACAAACTATTTGAAAGAACCGACTCGATGAAATGAATCAGACTCGGACCGTCGTCATCCAAAGGCGCCTAAAGAGTGGCGTGACAAACACGCGACGGGTTCTCGCGATGTTTGAAAACACGCATGTCGACTGTTGAAATCTTGGCTGACACAAAGATCAGTGGCCGAATCTTTTACAACCGTTTGATATTTGTACTGCAATCCGTGATTTAATACACAGGCGGAACATCACCGTGTGCCCAAGAGGGGTGAGATTGAAGCAAACTTTTAATGAGATATGAAAACATTGCTTTAGATAACTGCCTCGAAAAATACAGTAGATTAACTTGAATACTACAAATGTGTATATTTAACGTTATATGTGCATAACGTTGCTTGTCTGCACGAGAGCTGCAGGATGTCAAACAACACATATTTGGTGTGTAATCATAGTTGTATTGTTCTATCCACAGCCTAATATTCAACATGTATCACAACAGCTCACAGAAGAAATTCTGGACTTATGATAAAGAGGAGACATTAGATAAATTAAGATTAGAAGCTAATCAGAAGTTCTTTTCAAAAGCCCTATCCAGTGGTAAGGTAAGTCACAATTTGGAGTTCTTTGTATTATTTTTGCATGCAAGACTACACGTTATAATTTTGCCTATATATATTCACACACTGCAATGCACAGTAAACCAGTAACGTTAATTTATAGTGTTAACAGCATGCACCACAATCACATTATATCTTCATCCGTTTTTCAGCCTGGAATAAATGAATCCATGTTCCTTGATGGACGGGAAGAGAAAGTGCTTTTCAGACACTACGAGAAGAGATTGTTAGACTTCTGTGCCATGTTCAAGCCAGTGATGCCTAAATCTGTAGTGGTAATCATTATCAGTTTTATATCAGTTAGAGATAAGATCAAATAGTTCTGTTCTGGCTTTTTTTTTTTAACCTGTAAATGTTTTTCAGGGAACAGCTTGTATGTATTTTCGAAGATTCTATTTAAACAACTCTTTAATGGATTATCACCCTCGGACAATAATGTAAGCGTATCGACAGAGTGAAATAAGTTATAAGATCATGATTTTTATTTTTTTTGATTTGTTCGATTTTGCAGTTCTGACCTTCACAACTTACCTTTGCAGGTTGACATGTACATATCTCTCCTGTAAAGTGGATGAGTTTAATGTGTCCAGCACTCAGTTTGTGGGAAACCTTCAGGACAGCCCAGCGGGACAGGAGAGAGCTCTAGAACAGATTCTGGAGTATGAACTGCTCCTTATCCAGCAGCTCAATTTTCATCTAGTTGTTCATAATCCGTATCGGCCCTTGGAGGGTTTTCTGATTGACATGAAGGTGAGCTTAAAGCCTGGTT
Organism: Rhinichthys osculus; assembly: GCA_029959095.1. Classification (NCBI taxonomy): domain Eukaryota; kingdom Metazoa; phylum Chordata; class Actinopteri; order Cypriniformes; family Leuciscidae; genus Rhinichthys; species Rhinichthys osculus. The sequence goes on along the minus strand of JARWKJ010000004.1, from coordinate 36,965,146 downwards.
GCAGACAGTCCTACTCCAGACGCACGCCATTGGCTTAGCCTTAGGCAATGTTGTTATGTTCAGTGTTGGGAGTAGCTAACTACAAGTAGCAACTCTACTAATTAAACATTTTTCAGTAGCTTGACAGTTGCTCAGTTGCTTTGAAAAAAGTGTGGCTTTTCCAGTAGCTAACTACTTTTTACAGCAAGTAGCGTTCTAGCTCGACCAAAAGCTACATTCAGTTTTGAGTTTTGACAAACCTGCAATGCATTGAAGCAGTATAGTGTCGTCGTCTTATTAGATCACAATCTAAATTGTGCATTCAGTTATTTTTAATATACAATGTAAAAAAAGTAGTTTAAATATAGCTGGCTACTTTTTTATAGTATTTTGTAGTATAGCTAACTAGCTACTTTTTTTCAGAAGGGTAGCTTGATTGTATCTTAAAGGTAGGGTAGGCAATTTGTTTTATAAACACTTTTTGCTATACTGGTTGAAACTCTTCACATCCTGATAGCAATCAATAATAGAAGTGGTATAAATATTAAAACACGTACTTATATCTTCTGTGGAAGTCTCAGGACCAAAAAAATGTTTGTCCAATCATTGCATTTGGACCGAATGCAATGATTGGACAAACATTTTGTGGTTGTCCTACTTGCCTGTCCCCTATGTATTTCCATACCTCAGCGCAACCCTGCTCGTACAGATATCACACTTAATCAGCGCTTTGTAGACACAGTCACTGGGTGCTGTAAAGTGTATATAAACCGCAGTGCTGAGAGACATTACCGTCTCAGGGTTCCAGACTGCGACCATTTTTTGAGAATGTGCGAGTTAAAATTTTATGTGGTCGCATTTGTGCGAGTGCATGGTTATGTACTCAGTTAAATTCACGCATGCGCAACAGAACGCCGTTGTATCAGCAGCTGCTGCAGTCCGTATGTTCAAAATAAACGAGTACATCATGAATCCATTTTCCAAACCGTGTTTTTGGCTTATCCTGAATCACTACGGTACGCCTATAATAAGTGTTTATATTCGGACTATTTTATCCCGGGGTCGGCTCGGCTGCGGAGTTGCCCAGTGCCTGTGACTCGCCATAGACATTAACGGAGAGAAGTAGCTCCGGCTACAATGTTCTTCCACAAGACACTTGCAGTTTATTTATTAAAGGTGCTCTAAGCGATGTCACGCGTTTTTTAGGCTAAAACATTTTTTGTCACATACAGCAAACATCTCCTCACTAACCGCTGGCTGCCTGTCCCCTGAACACACTGTAAAGAAACGCGATCTCTGTAGACAGCCCAGGCTCCACAAACAGCAACAAAAACAAACTGGGCTAACCCGCTCCACGAAACATGACAAACAGTTCCAGCCAATCACCGACAAGAAGGACTTGGGGGCGGGGTTTGGGGGGTTAGTGCGCGGATGAGGAGGAGGGAGGGTCTAGCTAGCCTCTGTTTTGTTTGACAATACTTTAAACGTCAACAAGAAGTGACGTCACCCGACATCGCTTAGAGAACCTTTAACGAACGTACACGTTAGCATTGCACTCTAATGGTGAAACGCGCCAATTAGGAATTAAGTCATAATAAGTGTAAGTTAAATGTACAGTGTACGACATGTAAAAAAGACAAGAGGCTAACAATGTCAAGATCAATTTGTGTAGCCTGACATGGTATTTTCACACTGCATCCGTTACAGCAGTGCAGAGATCGTTTACGCACCGAGTCTATTTCTGCTGTGCTGCACGCGCTGAATTAAAGTGACAGCGCATAGTTCGTGGTCACAATGAGCACACATTGACATGACAATGAATTTCATCATAAATGCATTTAATTTAATAAAATGTAGTAATCTCACCATAAATGCATTTCATTAAATACTACTATTTTTCACAATCATCTTTTGACTTTTAACAGTTTTTTTTTTTAGAATATTTTGATTTGATAGTTAAAAGATTAAAACATTTTGCTAACATGAGGTCTTGTGTCACTGTCAGTCTTTTTACATCAGTGCAAAACTATGGTATGCAGATTAAGACCACTATTCATCAGCATGCATTGATTAATCCCACGGCATGTAGCAAAGAAAAAAGGTGCGACCAAATCATATGCTGGTGCGATCAAATAAGATAGTTGGTATTACCAGTGCAACCAGTGGAAAAGTTAGTCTGGAGCCCTGCGTCTCTCATCTCGTGACGCTTTGCAAACTCTGCTGTGTGCGTTCATGTGTTTTGAAGGAGACGTGGTTTTGGAGATTCTCTGAAGGGAGAGTAGGATCAATAAAATCGATAATAACCAATAATGAAAATCATCGACAACGAATGTCATTATCGATTAGTCTTGCTGAGCACGGAAAACTTCCGCGAGCCGCATCAAATTACAGAACTGAATAATGTCTTTCGATGGAAAAAATGACTAAAAATAGTTGGGGAAACAGAGTGAGCTGTTGCTGGATAGGTGCGTGATCCAAGCTGCCCAAAACATGAGAATTCTTTATTTTAAACTTCAAAATAATGCGTAAGCGTAATGTTTAACATGGTTTGCCTGTCAGGCGCTTTGACAGATGCGTGTGCAGTTTAATTGGTGATATGTTTCCTCAGCACAAAACATTTTTTTTTCCGGTTATATCCTTAACAGTGTTAAAAAATCAAGCTAGTATTTCCATTTTGCATGTATGCTCGTCCTTACTGTCTGCGTTAAAATTCAGACTTTACTGAATGAGCGCCGGCGTACTTAGGACGGAAGGGGAAGTACTTAGGTTTGGAAGACAATTAATATTCATCGCAAAAATATACATTTTGCTGATATAACTGTTGGACGTTAAATTTAGGTTTAAAAGGTTTTAGCTTTTAAAGGTTTAAAAGGTTAGGTTTCAAGTATTTGTAATCGAGCAGCAGAAAGAAAGTTTGGAGTGAGTGAGAAACTTATGAGGGACTGGCGAAAAGCAGAGGTTACTCTAAAGGGGGTCGTGCACAGGACGAGAAGCGCAGTGCCACATCTTTAAAATTCGAACACATTATTCTCTATGAGTGTACACACACCAGCGGCGCTATTCGGCGTCCATCCGCGGCGCCCAGCTACGGTTAAGGGCCTTGTTCAAAATCCTGCCGCACCACAGAGTGCCATTTACATAGTTTTATTTTACATTTTCATTTATTTGTCTCTAATCGTCGTTAACGTATATACTGACTTCACCCTGTGCTGCAATATACATTTAGTTTTACATGCATTTACATAAATCAGCTGCTTGAATGAAAATTGCTGATGTTATCGGATTTTCAGGTGATATTCTCAATTCATTCAGTTAACGGACGCTCTGAGGTAAAGTGTTCAGACTCCGCAATGATTGTATTTAATTGTACAGTACAGACATTATCTTAATTCCATAATGTCCTTAAACATAATAATATTGCTGGTCATAAACGGATGCAACTTATAGTCAAGTGTGACTTGTGTTTTTTTTTCTCTTCATGACGCATTTTTTGACTGATGCGACTTATACTCCGGAGCGACTTGTAGTCAGGAAAATACGATACTTTAAATTTTATGAGTAGCTTGTCAAGCTACAGGTTCAGAGTAGCTTCCCCGACACTGATTATGTAGGGGTGCTCAAACGGCACCAGTGATGCAGAGATTTGTCACTTCATTTTTAAAAGTTGCTAAATAGATAATTTAAGGGAATTTGAATGCATGGTTTCTGTATTTTCAGACCAGATACCCATTGTTAGAGAACCCAGAGATACTGAGAAAAGGTGCTGAAGACTTTCTCAACAGAGCAGCAATGACAGACACCGGACTCCTCTTCTCTCCGTCTCAGATTGCCCTCACAGCCATCCTCAACAGTGCAACACGTGCTGGCCTGAAGATTGAGGCGTAGGTTTCTCCTTCAGCATTCAGAGATTCTAACACTTGAGATGGCAGAATGTTAAAATAATATTTTTGATATTTTCAGATATTTGACCGAATGCATGGGGCTTAAAGAGGATAAAGAGACCCTCTCTAAGTTGTACGAGTCAATGAGACGTAAGTATATTCCCCCCTTTTTTACTGTTAAAATGTCACTAGATAAATCTCAAAACTCTTGTAAAATCCTTCACAACACACGTTCAGCTGGTAAATCTTATAAATGGTGACCTGTAAATTCGTCAAAGTTATTTTATGGGAGGTTTATCTCCTAAAGATCCATTTGGCTGTGACATGCCATTCTGAAAACGCTATCGACTATAGAGTACCCATTCAAAGCCTTCCATGCTGTAATCCTATGTAGACTTAATGCACACTAGCACTCAAACTACTACTACTTGTATAAAAAATATTAAGCAGCAGAACTGTTTTCAACATTGATTAGAAATGTTTGTTGAGCTCCAAATCAGTATATTAGAATGATGTCTGAAGATGCACGTGACTCTGAAGACTGGAGTAATGATGCTGTAAGCTGTGTAGCTTTGCCATCACAGGAATAAATGACATTGTAATTGGTGAGCGAGACTTCTTTCAAAAACATCTTAAAAAAATCTTACCAACCCCAAACTTTTGATGGTAGTGTGTGTCATACATCAGATGGCTTGATTGCCTGTTCTGTTGTGGTGTTTTTGCCTTGTTATTTTGTGCCTGGTAAGGATAATCTTTGGATTATCAATCATTTGTTATTGGTACATTTAAGGATACAGTATAAGTGTAATATTGTGTCTGTTTTCACTATAGGAATAACAAGTCTTATGAAAGTGTACGAGCTTCCCAGAGCTGAGGAGGTCGATACATGCAAACAGAAACTGGAAAGGATTCATGCTGAATTTGCTACAAACTTGTGAGTATTTGTGGGGAAATAAAATGACAGTACCGGTACTTAGATCTTAAGAGTTTTAAAGCACACAAAACTAATCATACTAAGAGTTTTATTCAGCCAGGTTAGTCACTTGGTGTTTTGTATCTAAGATGCAAAAGTGTTTGTTATTTTTAAGTATTAAATATAAAAATAAAAATACATGAGCTATCTGAAATACAGAAAAAAAGGGTAAATCTGCGTCATGCTTTTCATAGATTTGCTGGGTCACAAAATGCAGCTAAATGTACTGTAGAGAATCCCCTACATCAACTGTAGATGAAAACAGGAAATGGGTACAAAGTGAGCTGTTTCAAGTCAGTGGTAGTGAATACACACCTTATACTAACATAAACGTAACCGGGTATTACCATGATTTTAGGACACAGTACAATGGTTAAACCAGTTTTTTTTGGACATATACCATGGTAATCTTTCATTACAATGGTGTATGTCAGAGTACCATGGTATTAGCATCAGATCTCACCACTTTACAATGGTACCACCTCAGCACTTTTTTGTAAGGGTCTCAGTAAGTACAGGACAATGCAACTACCTGTCCAACAAAAATACATTGTAGAATCATCTAAATTAAGTTTTTGCGTTTTTACATATTTCAGGGAATAATACACATCAACAAACTGCCAGATTAACTCCTCAAGCAAGTCTGATAAACACGAACAGGCTGATATAATAAAATAATAGAGTTTGATAGTCAATAGGTCTTTCTTTTATAATTTGAAATGAACCAGGAAGTTCATAATCCACTCGGCCCATTCTGGTGAAAAGCTATAAAATTATTTTGAGCTGGAGTTTGTTGCTGTTGCTTCGGTGGAAGAACAGGGGGCAGGTTATTAAAAGTGGACACATGCAACAACCTTGTGTAATCTATCCTCCAAAATTGAATCGGTCTCACTGATCTGCTCATGTATCACACAAACACTGGTTTGGAGATAAAAGCCAGGATGCAGCATCTTGCCAAGCGAAGCGGCTCAGAAGGTAAGATCGGAATCAGTTGTTATCTTTAGGATCTAAGCCTACCTGCACCTGAAACCGCAGTCGAAAACAGGAAAAGGTTGTGTGGTAGAGTTGAGTGTAGAGACGGTTTTTAAGGCTTGCACCTTAAGTGCATCTTGCTTCCCTGATGGTCAAGAGCAATGCAGTGCCAAAGTTCTTGCTTGCTACAGATACCAGTCTAGCGCTCACGGCTCCCAGGTCGGTTACACCAGCGGGAAGCAGAGTCAGACAGATCCACGTTGATTTTGCAGGTTGGGTCAACAAGCATTTCCGATTTACTCAATTTTGGTTATTCTCTTGGAGTGTTCATGATTTTCAGTCTTAGAAGACCCAAGACATACTTTTCGACGGACATAACCTCTAACCATCTATTGGATGGCTTATCTGTGAATTCAAGTTTTGAATCAGTTGGTTTGAGATTGGCAGTGTGTTGCCTATCTAGAGTCCGAGCATCCACCTTCTTCCTTTGCATCTGGTGAGAACAAGTCTTGCTTTCTTTGCTACCAATCTTTTCTTTCAGAGGATCTGGATTGTGGTGGCTACAGCCATAAAGGTACATTCAGTTCTGCAAAATAAAGACAAAATTGGGCATGGTGACCTTTCAGGATTATGCAAGTCTTGAGCGATTTATAGTGAGCCATAAGAAATTTCAAGCGCTTTCAGAAGGCCGTGGCATCGTAATGCCTACATGCAATGGAGCAGCTTGTTTCTCACCCTGTGTGCGCTTAAGATTTCTTCTTATTTACAATATTTTTAAATGCCTACCTGATACTTTTCTGTTGAGGTTATAGTTAAACAAGTCGACAGACAAAAAAAAACATCTATGATCTTGATCTATAACTACACAGTTATGAGCTACAGTGATGCACTAGTTTGCATGCGTGGATGTGTGTGAGTAATGAGTCGCCAAATACAGTCACTAAATGAATGCAGTCTTCAGATGATAACAGTGTATGGTTCTGATGCTTTCCTCTGTCCACGGCCTTCAGGAAAAGAAAACATGGATATGAAGATGACGATCACGTTGTGAAAAGGCAGATGGTTGCTGAGGAAGTAAGTTTAGATCGGTTCCTCAAATGCACATCTTCTGGTTGCCACTTGAAGCTTATGGATTTTCTGTTTTGCAGGAATGGACTGATGAGGATTTGGATGCGTTATGATGAAATTGTTTTTAAATCAGCAACATCCTCGACAGTTATTTCATGAACGGGTTGAGTGATTCCATTTGACACTTGCTGTTGTCAAACTAAATTGTAAATATTTCAGCAAAATGTTGTCTGTCTTCTCTGAAAATAAAATATTTGTTTTTATTCCCATAAGCTTTTATTCAGAGGGGATGCATTCAATTCACCAAAAGTGACAGTAAATATTTGTATATTGTTACCAGGAAATCTTTCCAAGTGCTGTTTGTCTGAACTTTCTATTCATCAAATACCGAAAGGAGGTTTCACGGTTTCCACAAACTTAAGCAGCACAACCGTTTTAAACATTAATAATAAAAATAAATGTTTTTTGAGCACCAAATCAGCATGATTTCTGAAGGATCATGTAACACCGAGGACTGGAGTAATGGCTGCTGAAAATTCAGTTTTGTCATCACAGGAATAAATGACATTATAAAATAGAAAATGGTTATAATAAGATGTAATATTTAATATTACTCTATTTTGGATCAAATAAATGTAGCCTTGGTTAGCATTAAACATTTTTTGAATGATAGTGTACTGGTAGTTAAAACACTAAACAATATCTGCTTGCAACTATCATTTAGCAGATGTCTAACAGTAGTACACTTGTGACAGTCTTCTTAAAGAACTGGGGTAAAAGGGGTGTTCAATTGACATGACAGATGCTGTCGATAACCATAATAATGGTTCATTCAAAATCAAGAACTGATAACAGACAAACACTCTAGAATATTGGTTAGAGTACAACAGTCTTATTTTCAAAAGCTGCTTTCATGAGCTGATCTGAGACATAAGCCAGTGAGTACTTTATAAAACATGTTTAATAAGTGCATGCATTCCTGATACAATCTTTACTATTGTAAATTTTACTGATGTAAACATTTTTTACCTTGAACTTTTCTCCTGAGAACATGTCTGGCTTTGAATTTGTCTCAGGGAAGACTGAACCAATCAAACATAAGTACAATATGGAAAACAAATCAGGTAACCTCAAATTATATACTCATGATTCCAGCAAGAGAATTTATTGTTCTGATATAAAATAATCATACTCTCTGAGGATGATAAAAAGAAGAAAAAAAAATCCAGTCTACAGCACAGTTTGAACTAAACGGAACAGGATAAAGGACAAAGAACACTAGTCTGAGCACATTTTGCATATTCATAGCCATGTAAATCAGTAACAAATTACAGTATAAAAATCATTTTAGCTCATAATCCAGTTATAGAGAAGAATCGTTGCAGCCTTGTGTCAGTTCAGTTTCAGATCAAGCAGATGAAGAGATAAACTTTGGCAACCTGTATTCAAAAACATTATTCTGTGGACTTATTGGGACATTGGTTGGTCGACCCATCTGTTAGATTGATATGTACCCAAGATACTGCAAGCAGTCAAACCGATTTGGGCGTGTGATTATAAAGTCATTGGTGTCGGACTTCAGGAGTCCAGCCGTTTTGTTTTGCAGCTGTAGTTTGCATAGTTCTCGTGGCACAGACAATGAGGCGCAAGGAAAAGGGATGATGGAAGATATGGGGTGGGTGGGAGCTGACATGGGGATGAGGGTGGAGCATGCTGGGGTCCCATTGGCTACTCCAGGAAGACGGAGACAAACTGACAGACAAAATGACCGAGGTGGAACTACCTGTTGCTGTTGGACATGGCATAGTGCACCTGTTTCTGCTGGAGGAGCTCAGTGATGGCCAGCAGCTTTTTCAGCACGTGCTGTAAAGAAAAAGACAACGGGCAATGACTGCATTATACGGTAATCTTCACCTGCTGGGTTCAAAATGGCACAGCGAAGACTTGTTACAACTTATTGTGATGTTGACAGTCATTTTCACATGCTTTCATTTCATTTCAATATGGATGGTATCCGACGAATGAATAATCAATAAATACAGCCAAATCACAGAAACTGAAGAATTCCCAATTTAATATCAGTGTCAGGTAAGAGTAAGATACTTTTCTAGATTTCACTGCTCACATTTATTATAAACAACCACTGCTAAAAACTCGAGAAGTTTACTTGCATACGGTTTTTATAATAAATTATTCAACCCCCATTGCAAATCAGGTTTATTGGCTAAATTTACTGACTTTGAGCCGTTTGCAATGAACCAATCAAACTTCTGCAGTCTCAAAATTATTCAACCCCGTGAATAGAATCAGAAAAACCACAGAGTAACCACAAATTAAAATTTAAAACCTGTAAGTTGACGAAAACAATGTGATGCACTTCTAATGAAGGACAAAACTTTGAAATACGCTGGTCAAAAACCTCATAAGACCATTTGAGCTTGATTTAGGTCATGTTAAAAAATAGTGTCCTACAATATATAAAGCCACAATATATAATATATTTATTAAAAAATATATGTAAGACCAAGAAATTCTTTCTTTCTGCACTGAATATTGTGCTGATTTTGTAAATTAAATGTACAGTATCATCACATGGCTCTTTATAATACTTGTACCACTGAATGTCTTGATTGGCCAATCAGAGTCATGTTTATATAATGACTGCTAAACTGTGTAATAAGCATGATAACAAAAAGTCAGTCTATACATTCATGTCAGGGTCCCGGCTGACTGCACGTCATGTCTTATATATTTCTTACTATCATGTATGATGAGAGAGAGACACATACCTGCTGTGCTCCTCTCTCGTTGCTGAGGGTGCGGAGTTCGTCAGAATGAGTAGCACAGATCTCATGCAGGGCAGCAAGGTCACGGGACAAATCAGTCCTAAAGTGCTCGGTAGATTCCGGGAGATCAGGAACATTCTGGAGAAACAGCACAGAGAGAATGCTATAGGAAAGCTACTTCACACAGGGCTCATAAACAGAGCCTCAGGCAACCCATGCTGCTTTAAAAATGGATACAGGGCAGTTTACCCCCAGCTCATCCAGAAACATGATCATCCTTTGTTTGTTGTTCTTGATGAAAGGATTCACCCCCTCCATGTAGGGCTCCTGCAACACAAACACATCACAACAAATGATGATATGCCACTGCTGTAACATTAGCATTCACAGACTCTTTGACGCCTATTCAGGGTAACTCATTTTCTAACACAGCGTGAAAATCAAAACACCTTAGCACCAAATTCCACCAGGTTGGCCAAGTTCTGCACAGACTTTGCTACCAGGGTGAGCGTTCGACCTGCTGTGGAGGATGGAGCGTCTGCAAAAACAAAACACATTTTCATCAACGTTAATAATATCATACTAAACTAGCAGTATTAATGTTTACACTATAGTCAGTTTTTTTTACAAAAAAAGACTTGCGCTGCATCCCAAATCACATACTGTCTGATTAGGAACTACATTTGAATTGGAACTTCACAACTATATGTTCTATATAGTATGAATGTGGGTAGTTTGGATTAAATTCGGACGTACTGCATCCGCCATGTTGTTACTGTCACGTGACCTACCAGCGTCAATTGCGTCATTTCACTGCCATTCATAAATCCTATCATGGGGTAGTAAAATGTCCAGTGAACATGCACCTCAGAATCTCACTGGAAGCAGTATGTCATCCGGTGACTTTTCACCTGCTGTTTTTCGAAAACTAAGCATTCAGACATACCACTCTGTTGGCGTACTGCTTTTCAAATACTATATAGTAGGGAACTATTCTGTTTCGGATGCAGCATTAGTCTTTTTTGTCATGTCACATTAGTTAGGGGTTAGTAATGTAGTCTATTGTTTATTAACCTGTCAACTTCTATAGTCTATGAAGTCTAATGTTAACTAAAATTGACTTTTTTAGTTTAAAAGTGGGCAAAATGCATGTAAAACTATATAAAATACTGTTCAAATTGGAGTCGTTTTTTTTTTTTAAAGAAGTCTCGTTAATATATAGAAGAAAATACCGTAAAACAGTAATATTGTGAAATATTATTACAAATAAAGATAAATATTTTTTAAATATATTCTAAAGTGTAATTTATTCCTGTGATGTCAAAGCTACATTTTCAGCATCATTACTCTAGTCTTCAGTGTCACATGATCCTTCAGAAATCATTCTGATATGATGATTTTCTGCTCAAGAATGGATGAATAAAAAGTTCAAAATAACAACATTTATTTGAAATAATTGAATAGAAATGTAACCATTTTATGTCTAATACATTTATTCAGTAAAAGTGACACTAATTGTCTTTCAAAAGCAAAAAAAAAAAAAGAAACCCAAAAAAACATACTGACCCTTAAACTTTTGAACAGTAAAGTCTGAACCAAAAGTTTCCAAAATGTATAAACATTCATTTATGTGAACACTTCTAAACAACTTCATACAACAGTGATATTCAGCACAATAGAACATGTGCACATCATGCGACGTTGCTTAAATGCAGACTTGAGCTCCCCATAAGGTCATGAGACATAAATCCTATATTTCATGTCCTGAAATAAGAGGTTTATAATTAGTGTGCTCAAGCAGTAGTTTTTTTTAGAAGTCAACTAAAACAACTATATTGTTTCTTGTTTGTTTTTTGGCTTTGAAAAGCAATATATTGCAGTATTGTTTTTGCCTTGTCATATTTTAGCCAACAGTACATGTACATTGCATTCAAACTGCATTACAATTACATTTGAAAAATACATCACAAATGGTTACATTTAAAAAAAATTGTTAACAAATATTTTTTTGATGTGCCAATGTCCACTTTCATATAAAAATATGAAATAGCCTGTCGCCTGTCACTATGAATATGTTGATGCGTTTACACATTTGGACCGTTAAGTGCTCTTCTATCAGACTGAAGCTCTAACAGGTGCAGAATGAAATATCTGAGTGGGTACTTGACCTAAATGTGTTGCATCTGGAAAATGGAGCTTGTGATGCAAGCTGTGCACTCACCAGCGATGATGTTGAACATTCTGGGGTTGAGAATGGCAGGGCAGATGAGCCTCAGGAAGACGAAACCACTGGGGGACAGAGACAAACACATTTTGGCACTTTGCAAGATGTTCCTCTGTAAACATGCGCAAATGTAGCTTAACAACTTGCTACCTCACGACTCGGGTCCTCATTGTAGTGTTGGTAGGCCATTTCTGCTGCACAGACTTCTGAAGACAGCCATAAATGTACCTCAGGGTCCTTGGACAGGGAGGAAACAGACAAACTATGAATACTAAGACTGCAAAAACAGCACAGCACCGTAAAAAAAAATATCAATGTAGCACTACATGGACAGTATGATAATATAGTAGGGATGCACTGATACAAAAACTTTGTTATAGTTATTTTAGCTGATAGTTATTTCCATGTTATGGCTGAAGTTTTACTAATCTGTCTAAAAAAATGTATTTAAAATTGTAAATTTTTTTTATGATCTTTTATGACAGTTTATTAGGAAGAAGTTTTTGTTGCAGTTAAATGTTGCAGGCACATTTTGTTAATTTGTTGGAGTTATTTCAAATTGCAATTATATTTTACAATATAACTGTTTTTACTGTGTATTTGATCAAATAAATGCAGCCTAAAACTTCTTTCAAAACATTAAAAAATTATTTCTGACTTGAATACCTTTCTGTTCATGTGTAACGAAATTGCTGTTCAAGAAATAATGCTAAAGTTAAATCGTTGTAATATTTTTGCATTGACCACTTAAAAATAAGCACCAGATGATGGCAAGAGAACTCCAACAATCTATCAATTAAATATCTGATCTTAACCAATATTTACCAATAATTTATATATAAATCTATACATTAGGGGTGTAACTGCATGTATTCATCCCAAACAGTCAGACAACGAATACAGTTAGTCAGAGGCGATCCACACTCCAATCCAGAAGGGGGCGCACGAGGTAATGCAACGCTGTATGCTAACCGCCACACCAGAAAAGCGCGCTCCACTAACTTCACGGAAAGGAAACCGGGATGGCAAAAAGAGGCATCCTGAATGTTTTCTTTATTTTACAAAAAAAGCACAATGTTTTGTTTTTATTGTGAGTGTACACAAATAAAAATGGACCCAGTTTCGAATTATGTATTACTCTCATCTGTAGTGTTTGACCATAAATTACGGAGCATTTTAAGTTATTTCCGCTGTAATAATAAGGGGGATAGTGGGCAGACGACATCATCCAGATGTGCCAATCACCGAAGCTAGGCAGAAAAAGACTACAAGAGTGAAAAACCTAATCTCAGCACAAGTTTTACAAACAAATATGACCATTGCAAGAGTGCATTCGGTTTACTGCTTGGTGCTTAAAGGGATACTCCACCCAAAAATGAAAACTCTGTCATCATTTACTCACCCTCAAGTTGTTGCAAACCTGTATGAGTTTCTTTCTTCTGCTGAACACAAAGCAAGATATTTTGAAAGACGATTGGAACTTTGGCACCATTGACTTCCATAGTATTTTTTTTTTCTACTATGGAAGTCAATGGTGCCAAACAACTGTTTGGTTCCAATCGTTCTTCAAAATATCTTCCTTTGTGTTCAGCAGAAGAAAGAAACTCATACAGGTTTGCAACAACTTGAGGGTGAGTAAATGATGACAGAATTTTCATTTTTGGGTGGAGTATCCCTTTAATACACTAAAAGAGGCTGTACTGTACACCCTACCTCAGGGGGGACTAAAATGCCACTAGGTGGAAAAACTGTCATTGGCACTACTGTCCGTTCAAAATAAATAAAAATAAACCTGGCATTGGGGATTTGTTGCTTTTTCCTGTTGTACCGAACTCGTATCGAACCGTGACCAAAACCGAAGTACTTACTGAACCGTGGCTTCTGTGTACATTACACCCCTAATATATAAATAATAAATATTGATCGATAACTGTTGATGATACAGATACATTTTTGCATCCCTACAGTATATACACAGTGTTGTACTGAAAATACCAATGCCAAGGCAGAATATGGATAATCAGTATAGAACCACATTTATAAGGTTGCACTACAAGGCAGTAATGCTGATAGGACACTATATGGTGGTGTGCTATCATGCTTACGGAGGCAAGATCTCAGCAGCCATAAATATCTTCTCCACCAGCTCCGACAGGATGTTGAGTAAATGAGCTAGATTCAGATTAACATCCTCATTCTTCTCCAGTTTAGATGGGTTCAACTACAGAGGGAGACCAGAAAACACTCCACATGAGGGAAAAGGATTCTGACTGTTAGTTCAGTTTATTCACTATCCAACAGAAACCTGACAAAAGCCAATTTGCTCAAGGCAGGAGCTTTGGAGAGAACCTCATGTTGTCGCAATTGGCGCAGACATACTAAACACAAAACATCAGGACAGGGAGAACAGAACGTTCACAGATCTGAGGCACAATGGAGTATGATGTTAACAGTGAGACATTTTGTTTTCCCCCCTGCTGAATGTTCTGTTTAGTTCCATTACCTCACAGGACTGCTTGCTCTCCATGATCTTCAGTATGGAGTCTTTGAGTGCGTGGTGGACGAAAGGTGTGGCGGTGGCCTTCATGTACTGTTCCATCAAAGTACTGGCCAGAGTAGTGGCACGGAACAGCGTCGTGGCTTCATCTGCAACGCCAAAACAAAAAAAAGCTACATTTTTAGGGATTGGCAGATTAAAAAAGTAATGTCTGAAATACTGCATCCTTTTCTATACATTGCTATTATTCATATTTATTATATCAATCATTTCATTTATACTAAACAGTTTAACTATTTTACAATTCAGAGGAAAATGTAATAAGATAATACTCAATTATAATTATAGTTAATTACACTAATGTTAAAAAGTTTGTGGCTGGTAAGATTTTTGGTAAGAATGACTTTGTAATAATATTTTCTGTTTTGGCTGTATTTTTGATCAAATAAATGCAGCCTTAGGGAAAGACTTCTTTTAATGTAAAATAACAGTTTTCTATTTTAATATACATTTTAAAATGCACTTAATTAATGTTGTTTACATCAGAAAGCATGCCAATATGCTGATTTTGTGAAAATGTATTTACTGTCATCATTGATCAACTTAATGCATCTTTACAAAGTAAAACATAATTAATTATTGACCCCAAACTTCTGAACCTTAGTGTAAATTTAAAGAGATAGTTCACCTGAATGAATTTCTTTCTTCTGTTGAACAAAAAAGAAGATATTTTGAAGAATGTCGGTAACCAAACAGTTGATGTCCTTCCATAGTATTTTTGACTTCTCCATACTAGTGAATTCAATGGGGCCTATCAACTGTTTGGTTACCCATATTCTTCAAAATATCTTTTGTGTTCAACAGAAGAAACAACAGTATGACCTAGTTCTAAAAAACCTAAAAAATCATACAGGTTTGGAACAACTTAAGGGTGTGTAAATGACAAAATGTTCATTTTTGGGTGAACTATCCCTTTTAATTAAATTAAGTGTGCTATATGAACTTGGTAATTGGATCCATCCATGTTCTTTCTGTGATTTAAGTCTTAGCAATTAATTTCAAATTTCACATCCATACTACACTGTCCACTCCACTCAGAATTAGAGATGTCAAGATGGATTAATTAGATGGACATTTTAAGAATGCTACTGCAGAGTCTTAGCTTATAAATATTAACTAGGTCATACTGTTGTTGCTTCATAACCTTCCTGCAGGTCAAGTCACAATCTAATATTTATAAGGGAAACTTCACCATGGTTGATTTTGTAAATTCCTCCACAAACCAAATTGAGTCGATACTACCAACAGTGGGATCGTGAGAGCTCTTCTCAGAACACACTGCACATTTTCAAGACGGTGTTTGATTGCTCAGTTCTTCTTTTCAAGCGATGAACAATTGTTCATTTAAACTATGTAAAATCAAAGTCCTTTTAGGCAAGTCATGCCACTCGGCCGCCATCTTGGCAACGCCTCCGGCCAGCTATTTCGGACTAACAAGACCAGGCTCCTATCTAAATGAATGGGCAGAGAGTCAGAACTGCAGTTTCACTGGTCACCGGGACATAAAAACTGCATGTATAGAAACAGCAGTCAAATATGATAAAAATCGCTGAAAAAGTTTGATGACTTTGCCCCAAAATTAGGTTTAAAACGCCTTTTTCCCCACAGGTTATACTTTTACTACGCATGCGCAAGGGTTCTCTCCCTCTATCGTGCGCGCGCTACACAGTTTGAAGCACAGTATGTGCGAGCTCTTGCTCGCTTGCTCTAGATTCCGGGAGATTTGAACTAATTTGCGGGCACCAGGGAGCCGCTATCAATCTGCGGGAGACTTCTGATGTCTGATATTACACAACTCACACATTCACTGCATATCAAATCTGCCGCCTTTTCAAACAGTAACGTATTTTGCGCTGTCGCAAACCTCAACTGTGCGCATGCGTCAGTGGAACCAGACGATAGGCTTAAATGTTTCCCGGCTTGACTGTTAAAAGCAGACGATTGGCTTTCCAGCGGGAGGGGCGGGACATGTGCATACAACCGCCATCTTTGGCGTTACGGGTTTTCCCTATATAGTTGTATTAAGGATTGATGAAGTGGCATGTCTCTATATAAATAGTCTCTGGTAAAATGCACAAGCAAAACGGAAGCTTTGTTCTATAGCTAAACCATGATGAACAAGCCTGAGGGCAGCTGCCCAGCCTCGATGCAGCTGTGACATCTGTTTGTGGTTGAATACTGAACTTTGAATAATACAAAGAGAGAGCCCTACCCTCCATATTAATTTCTCTGTCATTCAACGTCCTCAGTAAGGGAGCTTCAGCTCGCTCGTGTCGTAAAATCCGGAGCAGGATGCTGGCCAGCAGGGTGCGGTCCTGCCCACAAACGTGAGCCAACGCATAGATCACATGATAGTCTTTCTGCAGGATGAGCTGGGGACGGACAGTGGGAGCATGTCAGCAAAAGATGCTTTATTCAAAAACTATGTTCTAAGAAAATGTTTCTAACATTCACGATAAGTCCTGAAAACATTATTTCTGAATGTTCAAAATGTCCAGTAAAAAAAAAAAAAATGAAAACAGTTTTTTTTCTTGGTTAAGTGAATATAAAAGGTAACAATCCATTTCATCTTTTTGCAAACATTATGGGAATGTTACTTTTGAACGAAGATCCAACTAAACCATTTTGGGGAAAAAAACATGAATAATGTATAAATAATACTAACATTTTGTGAACATTAGTAAAGACCAGGTAACTTTAAACAAACATCCAAGTAACGTCATTGGACGAATCTTTGTTTATAACTTTAGAACGATAGCCAAAGTTCTGAGAAAGTTCCCTGTTAGCTGGGAATATAGCAAAGTTTAATAATAATAAAAAAAAAAGTTAAATTGTTTTAATTATTTTTGTTACCAGCATGGGGTGCGTTTTCCGAAAGCATTGTTAGCAAACTATATGGTCACAAGTTCTGTCGTTATCAGCATAGTTCAACGAGCTCTCGACCTGTGGTTAGAAGCATAGTTTCTTGTTTTCATGACACGTGGACTTAATAAATTCCTATCTTGAGCAAAATAAGCAAGCTGAAAATATGGTTTCGGGAAACAGTCGTGACTAGCTAGTTGATTATGCATCGTACTATGGGAGGTAAGCAGGGAGTTGCATCGTTTTACGGAAACGCACCCCTGAATGGTTAACTACAAGGCCACATCCCCATCTGTGTGTAAAAAAATGACCATGTGCACACTCACTTCTTTGAATTCACTGTACTCTTCCTCAGGCATGATCTTCTCCATGGAGAATCGCACTCTTACGCGGAGTGAGCCTGGTTCGATTCCCTTCAGCGGCACATGGGAGCTCAGAGGAAACCACTCATCGATCATCTGGCCCCTCTGCAGCTTGCTCAGCTGGCAACGCATGAACACTGAAAACATACAGAAGAGAAACAAATTAGAGAAGAGCAGTAGTCGTGCTTTGCTCTACAAAATGCCAGCAGAGGGCGCACTTGTGCAAGGAAAAAAGAACGGAGGGATTAAAGCAGTGTTTCTCAAACTTTTTCTGCCATTCCCCACTTTGAAGGTAGGGAAGGGTTCGTGCCCCACCTGTCCTCATGCAATCGCCCCAACAAAATGTTAATAAACTAGGCTTTAAATTAAAATTTATTTTATTAACATGACATTTTAAAAACATAAACATGACAGTAGATACTGTGTTTCCCACAGTATTTTGTGTGTGGTGTGAACCTCTGCACCCCAATGGTCCGGGGGCATGCTCCCCCGAAAGAAAAGTTTGTACGTTTTAATGTTAAATTCATAAATATGGTGCACTTTGAAAGTTCAAAATTAAGTGATTTAACTAATTTCATGTCTGCATTGAGCCTGTTTTTTAGTAGGCTACACATATTTTCTGAACCAGAGACAGAAAGCGCTCACCGCTTGACATCACAACTATTCAGTGTTTTCAACCACATAATGTTTATTTTAGGTTTCAGACATTTAAATTCACATAAGTGAGTTACTAAAAAAGCAATACATTTAGAGTTTGTCAAATACACACTTATGTCTATGGAAGCGGGAATAATAATTATTTCCATTATAATTAGATGACACGTAATATTCATATCAAATACACATCGTGTAAGTAACTTTCAAGTTTACTCTATGCTTCTCTCAGTTCACCAGCCACTTACTTTCATACTTTCATTTCGGGAGAAGTGGATAACGTTAAATTGACGTTTGTTAGGCTAAATCCAACAGATCCGATTCTCTAAAATCCGGTATAAACTAACGCCCATCGCGTATAGCTCAACTAAGGTGTTTAAACAACAAAACACATCCACTTGCTCATATTTGACAATCGGAATATCAGATATTTCCTGCAATAGCCAACAAATTTGTGAAATAAAAGCAGATTATTATGGAAGCATATGGGTAGCAATATTCAATTTGAAAAGTAATATGCAAAATGACAATGCAATATGTAAAATGGCATTGCATTCTGTATTTAATTTTACATTTTACATTACCATTCTAGCAATGTTTGGTGCAAAATGAAAAGGCAAATGTAAATTATGTAATTTCATTTTCAATTTCATACACTAGTTTTAATATGCATATTGAAACGCTTTATAAGTTGCAAAATTAAAATGAAAATGCATTACAGAAATGATTAGATATGTGTAGCATGTTCAAGCAAAAACTGTGGCAAAATGATCATTCAAATGTTATTTTTCTTAATTGCATTTACACTCAGAGTCAAGACACTTGCGATTGCATTTTCATGAAATGTCCCGCAATGAATGTAGCAAAATTCAATGTGCACATTGAAAATGCATTCCGAGCCGATCACGCCCCCTCCTGCCCTGTCAATCACTGCATCAAGGCGGGGCTTATGCTGTGTTGTTTCTCTCTATGGAACCAGGTACTTGGAAGCATGACGCCTCCGGATCGAAGTGGTAGGACACGGGGTAAGTTGGCAGAAGGAGAAGAGACAAGGGGTCGGTAGTGTGACCGCAGCCGCAGGTAAAGCCGGGTGTCACCCCATTTTTTTTTTTTTTTTGACCAAAACGAGCACTTTTCGTACATACGCTCTATGGTCACGTATAAGTGTGTTTGTCAAATACACTCCACAGTCCAGACCCCGAGTGAAAGTTGGCAACCCTAGGTCTAACCGTTTGACGACCGTCGACCGACCCCCATGTCTCTTCTCTTTCTGCCAACTTACCCCGTGTCCCATCACTTCGATCCGGAGGCGTCATGCTTAAGCTGGACGATGGTCTTTTCGAAGGGGCAGCATTTGCACTTTGTCGCTCTATTGCTTGTGCAGCTTCTCGGAGTTCCATAGAGAGAAACAACACAGCTTAAGCCCCGCCTTGATGCAGTGATTGACAGGGCAGGAGGGGGCGTGATCGGCTCGGAATGCATTTTCAATGTGCACATTGAATTTTGCTACATTCATTGCGGGACATTGCATTTTCATGAAATCGCAAGTGTCTTGACTGTGAGTGTAAATGCAATTAAGAAAAATAACATTTGAATGATCATTTTGCCACAGTTTTTGCTTGAACATGCTACACATATCTAATCATTTCTGTAATGCATTTTCATTTTAATTTCGCAACTTATAAAGCGTTTCAATATGCATATTAAAACTAGTGTATGAAATTGAAAATGAAATTACATAATTTACATTTGCCTTTTCATTTTGCACCAAACATTGCTAGAATGGTAATGTAAATTTAAATACAGAATGCAATGCCATTTTACATATTGCATTGTCATTTTGCATATTACATTTCAAATTGAATATTGCTACCCATATGCTTCCATAGATAATCAGTCATTCAGCGCTATTGTGGCTGCGGTGTGACAAGCAATGACGCGTCACCATGGAAACCATAAAGGGATATGATCTAAATAACGGGCGCCTCTAAAAACTTTTAAACGTACGTGTAAAAAGGTTAAGTAAGGCTTACATTTAAATGTGTCGTTGTTTTATTTTGAGTTTTTGCTCAATAAATAAAGGAATTATTAGAGATGGGCACAAAAATGACCACATTTTCTCCCGTTTGTCGCGCCCCACTTGTCATGTTTCTATTCCCCACCAGTGGGGCGCGCCCCACACTTTGAGAAACGCTGGATTAAAGGAATGTAGCAGGTTCAGCAAAAACTAAGCTCTATGTATGGAGCATCTGTGACATGCTGACAATTACCACAGATAATATCTGATAACTTGAAAAAATCACAAATCAAGGTTACAATTAATATGCACAGCACCAGACAATACACATCAAAATTAGATTCAATACACTTCCGCTGAAAAGTCAAAAAAAAAAAAAAAAAAAAAATTAATATTTCTATTCACCAAGGATGCATATCTATTTTTAAGATTTCTATTTCAAATAAATAGGTTTCTTTTGAACTTTCTATTAATCAAATAATCAAAAAATATTAGCACAGCTGTTTTCAACATTAATAACAATAATAAATGTTTCTTGAGCACCAAATCAGCAGGATCATGTGACACTGAAGACTGAAGTAATGATGCTGAAAATACATCTTTAGGAATAAATTACATTTTAAAATATATTAAAATTGAAAACAATGTACAATTGTACAATTTTACAATATTACAGTTTTTACTGTATTTTTGATCAAATAAATGCAGCCTTGGTGAGCAATAAGAGACCCCAAACTTGTGAACGGTAATGTACTGTCAGACCTGCAAACTCCTCAGAGTAAAAAAGGTGACAGTGTTGCGGGGGTAGGATAGTTGCTACAATGTTGTACATGATTGCATACGAGCCAACAACAATGTCTTAACGATGTTGTGGAGCTGCAATATGTCTTCTATATGTAAGCAATATGGTTGCTAGGTAGCTTTAAACGGTTTCTAGGGTGTGGTTACACAGTTACATGTTGCTCTGGATGAACACTATACTGTATATAATTATCATAGGATTGTCAAAGGAGAAAAAAGGCAGTAAAATATAAATGAACCATGATTAGCAATACATTTGTTACTGTATTTATTATTCTTTGTTAATAAAAATACAGCTGTTCGTTGTTTGTTCATATAACATCACAGTGCATTAGGCTAACTAATGTTAACAAATAGAACTTTTAATTGTAATAAGGCTACTAGTAAATAGTGAAATTAACATTACCAAAGATTAATAAATGCTATTTATTTATAAAGATTAAGAAGTGCAGTTTATGAATAGTTAATATTAACTAGTTTGGTGTTATCGATTTGTTATACACCGATTCAGATCTCTTTTGAAGAGAGATGTTGGACAGATCAGTTATTTTAACCATTCATGAAAGTGAATCGGTTCAAATGAGTCATTAGTTCGCGAATCGGACGTGCCATTAGCTGACACACACGGCACGCGTTGTGTGATTATCCTAGCAGATAAGGACTAAAGGACATCGCACAAGATTTGTGTCTAAACAGAAAACATTTAATCACTGGATAGGTTTTTTGTTTATTCAAAATGTGTTTTATGTCAGCCGAATGTGCGGAACGCTTTTCAGAGAGGATAGGGCAATTTTAGTAGGCTACAATTCACACCTAGCGGTAATTCAGGAAAAATAATCTCTGAAAATGCTCCACGTGAAACTTTGGTCTTTTGATCTTTTACTATAGTGTCAATTCTCAATAGATTTTGATTAATATGCGCGATGGAGGGAGAGCAAGGCAGTTTGAATACAGTGAGAGCGCGCGCGCGACCGGCTCTCTCTATGCTCGTTCTTTCAGCGCCCTGTCACGAGCGCAGCATAACAAAGCGGTAGCTAACGTTAATTGAATCAAGCAAACAACTAGCTGTTGTTTTTGCTCCAAAAAAAAAGTTTGATTTACCTCAAATTTCACATAAGATTCCTTCACGTTATGAGTTTCCATCAGACTCGCGTGGTAGTAGCCAGGTGTCTCATCGATTCTGACGCAAGTGCTAAGATTCCGATTGGCCAAGAGAAAAAGTACTAAGATTCCGATTGGCCCAGAGAAATGTCAATTATAAGAAGTATCCAATAATGTTTCGCAATTCTAGCCTGCCTGTATGCAGATGAAGGGCAGCCTACCTACCCCCCCTAAAAAAAAACTCTCCGGTTCTACGCGATTCACGTGAATGACCCAATTGACCAAAAAAACGGCGATTATCGCCGAAAAGCGACAAGTTTGCAGGTCTGACTGTATATATAAGGATACCAGAAAGTCCACTAACAGGAAGGATGTCAAGAACACATAACAAAACATTTATCTAACTGTACAGCTTAAAAAATACACTTACATTTAATTATTAGTGGTTTAACAAAAGTATAAGTTTTAGATTTGTGCTTTTAAACCCTCAAAGTTTGTAAGTGCATTACTGTAACAGCAAGAACCAAAATAAAAAGATTTTTCTGTGGTAACTGACATTATGCCACAAATGCTGTCGACAGAGCTTCCGGAATATTCCTTTGACAGCTTGCGGTCCATTAAATGCCTTGCTGCCTACTTTTAAATATGATTAAGAAGTACATTTTATTTTTGGGTGCTTAACACCAAGACTGCCTCATACTACATATATAAACTGTAGCCTCTTCTATTTGCTACAGTCAGACAATCAGTCTTACATCATTCAGCTCATTTCATTTGTCTAACCCAATCATATTTTTATCCACACTTAATACTTGCAGAGTGTTAATTTTGGACCAACTGTGAGGTATTATCAAAAATAAATCATCACTATAATTGTATGGGAAAGAACAGATAATGATACTCACAGATGTCACTTTCTTTGCTCTTCTTGGTCTTGTTGCTTAAGCTTATTTCGAATCTGTTGATGTCGCTTGACAGGTCACTGCAAGAAAGGAATAGAAATCCGAATCTTAATCGAGCAACACTTTTAAAACCTCTAAAATGAGTCGAGTGTCACAATGAACTCACTCAAAGATGAACTCTTCAGTGAACACAGGGTTCTGTCCCTCTCTAGGGTGAGTCCTCGCCACCTGCACACTGTTCAGAGAGATGTTGCAGTAGGGGTTGGTGAAGTGTTTGATGGGAAGTTTGTGGGCTTCCTCCACATACAGGACTAAACTGCTAACCTAAGGTGAGAGAATGACACGCAAACGTAAGATTTCTCCATGCTCTGTAATGAATAAGTGATGAGATGTCAGACTTTGTCCAAAAATATGCCTGTGGTAATGAAGATGATGATGTTCTTTTTAGATTTAGCCCAAATGGCTTGACTGGGATCAGGTGCTCTGAGAGGGGTTTTCATCCCCCTGCTCAGCGGCATCTAGAAGGTTCAGCTGTGGCCCCTTCTGACAGCACATTCAGAGCCATCTGAACACCTGACCTCATGATTAAGGGAAAGACAGCCACTGTTTCCTGAAAACAGTGAGATTTCACACACAATGCCTGCTCTCTCTTACCTGACGCAAACGCTTGTTGAATGTGGTCTGTAAGGGTTTCCTAAGATTATTGCAGAACGTCTGTAGGCATTTCAGCCAGTCCTGTGAATGCAGGACATTTTGGTTATAGATTCATTTTATGAGAATGTTTTTAATATATTTAATTATAAGAAGATGCAATAAGATTATCAAGCAAGAATGCATTTGATTGATCAAAAGTGACTTTAATGACTTTTACTTTGTTACCAAAAAGAAAACATTTATTTCAAATTAATGCTGTTCTTCCGAACTTTCTATTCATCAAAGACTGATGAAAAACAAATATCACGGTTTCCACAAAAATATTAAGTTTTCAACATTGACAAAAATAAGAAATGTTTCTTGAGCAGCAAATCAGCATATTAGAATGATTTTTGAAGGATCATGTGACACTGAAGACTGGAGTAATGATGCTGAAAATTCAGCTTTGACATCACAGGAATAAACTACATTTTAAAATATATTCAAATAGCAAACAGTTACTTTAAATTGTAATAATATTTACAATATGCATTAAGTTGGCTTGAGAAAGTCAACTTACTGAAATGCTATTCAAACGTATTATTATTCTTCCGAGACAAAATTTCCAACTCTAACTTTAGGGATTTAAGCTTTAACTCTACAACTACCAAACTCGGCTCAGACCTTCAAACTGTTCTGACTCAGTGTGCTATATCTTTTCTAACTGATCTGACTTATGGTTTTCCAAAAAAGAAAAAAATGATTAAAAATCATAAAAATCCCACACACTTACATTGACGAAATGTTCAAACTAAGTCTAACATCAAACTTCACCAATTTAAACTCCCAGAAGCACTTTAAACTAATTTAAGCTTCTATCTATCTATCTATCTATCTATCTATCTATCTATCTATCTATCTATCTATCTATCTATCTATCTATCTATCTATCTATCTATCTATCTGTCTATCTGTCTATCTGTCTATCTATCTGTATTGCTTTCTAAACCATCAAACTTTATTTGTCTCGATAAACTGTTTTTATTGTAGTTTTGATCAAATAAATGCAGCCTTAGTGAGCATAAGAGACATTTACATTAAAAAAAAATCTTCCCAACCCCAAACTTTTTAATAGTAGTATATATGTAGAAGTGATATGTACCTGTGCCTGCTCAGGTGTCTCTCCAGCAAAGTAGAAAATGTACTGCTCCTCGCTAAAGTGCTGAATCACAATCTGGAAACAGTTTGGCCTGGACAAAAAAATTACATCAACAGAAAACATGTAATGTCCATCTGCAAATGGCACACTGGCTCCAAATTGAATTGAATTACAAACAACCTATCAAACCAAGAATCATCTGCAAGCAAATAATGATCAGAATTAAGGACACCAGTGGCTTGAGATGCATTAAAATCACATACCTGCCAAACAGACTGTCGTGGACCCCGTACACAGAGCACACACTCAGATCGATTAGTCCTTTGGGTTTGGTGGCTCGCTTCTCACTCTCAAAATAAATGAGCTGAGCGTCGTTGCCCTCCAGGATGAAGTATAAGTGCTTCCAGCGCTTGCCCTTACCTGTGGAAGTACAATTGAAAAGGTGAGCAAGATGCTTTAGAATTACATTACCTTCTTAAAGGGTATAAAAAATTCTGATCAATGGAACCAAACTATGGCAGAACACCTGATTTATTTATGTCATACATTTGCACAGGGAGCCTGTTTAATAAAAGATTTTAGTACACATCCAACTAGCTGAATGCTAAATACGAACAACAGCTGAATGCCAACAAGAAAATGCATCAGAATTAGGGATGGGGTATTGACAGGTTTCATGATTCAACTCTGATTTTGACATCTATTAATTTGGATATATATATATATATATATATATATATATATATATATATATATATGTGTGTGTGTGTGTATGTATGTATGTATAAATATACACTCACCGGCCACTTTATTAGGTACACCTGTCCAACTGCTTGTTAACACTTAATTTCTAAGCAGCCAATCACATGGCGGCAACTCAGTTAATTTAGGCATGTAGACATGGTCAAAACAATCTCCTGCAGTTCAAACCGAGCATCAGTATGGGGAAGAAAGTTGATTTGAGTGACTTTGAACGTGGCATGATTGTTGGTGCCAGAAGGGCTGGTCTGAGTATTTCAGAAACTGCTAATCTACTGGGATTTTCACGCACAACCATCTCTAGGGTTTACAGAGAATGGTCCGAAAAAGAAAAAACATCCAGTGAGCGGCAGTTCTGTGGGCGGAAATGCCTTGTTGATGCCAGAGGTCAGAGGAGAATGGCCAGACTGGTTCGAGCTGATAGAAGGGCAACAGTGACTGAAATAAACACTCGTTACAACCGAGGTATGCAGCAAACATTTGTGAAGCCACAACACGCACAACCTTGAGGCGGATGGGCTACAACAGCAGAAGACTCCACCGGGTACCACTCATCTCCACTACAAATAGGAAAAAGAGGCTACAATTTGCAAGAGCTCACCAAAATTGAACAGTTGAAGACTGGAAAAATGTTGCCTGGTCTGATGAGTCTCGATTTCTGTTGAGACATTCAGATGTTAGAGTCAGAATTTGGCGTAAACAGAATGAGAACATGGAACCATCATGCCTTGTTACCACTGTGCAGGCTGGTGGTGGTGGTGGTGGTGTAATGGTGTGGGGGATGTTTTCCTGGCACACTTTAGGCCCCTTAGTGCCAATTGGGCATCGTTTAAATGCCACGGCCTACCTGAGCATTGTTTCTGACCATGTCCATCCCTTTATGGCCACCATGTACCCATCCTCTGATGGCTACTTCCACCATGTCACAAAGCTCTAATCATTTCAAATTGGTTTCTTGAACATGACAATGAGTTCACTGTACTAAAATGGCCTCCACAGTCACCAGATCTCAACCCAATAGAGCATCTTTGGGATGTGGTGGAACGGGTGATTCGCATCATGGATGTGCAGCCGACAAATCTGCGGCAACTGTGTGATGCCATCATGTCAATATGGACCAAAGTCCCTGAGGAATGCTTCCAGCACCTTGTTGAATCTATGCCACGAAGAATTGAGGCAGTTCTGAAGGCAAAAGGGGGTCCAACCCGTTACTAGCATGGGGTACCTAATAAAGTGGCCGGTGAGTGTATATATATATATATATATATATATATATCAGTTACAGTACATATACATTTTTCTTGAGGAAAAAAAGTCTCCTTTAACTGAAGTTGTAAACCCTATCATTTTTAGATAAAAAAAATCAACAATCAAAAGCTGTATACAAACATTTAAACCGCATCAACTCTTTAATGGTATTATTATGTTTGTTTCCACATTAAACAATGTATAACATTTAAGCAGCGGCAACTTGATTTCACAACAGATTTATTCAAACATACATGAAATAATGAAGACATATTTAGCAATATGCTGCTCTCTTAGTTATTTTCTTTCTAGTTGACTAATGAGCTACGAGCTTAGAATGGATTTCCTGAGGTAAATACAACGTTACGTGATTTTTCGTTGAAACATTGATTGAGCGATTACATGAAACATGATACATTTCGGTAAGTTGTACTGTATCTTTTGTTCATTCATGTTTATTTCATGCTATAACTAGTAGTAAAGAGGAAGAGATGATCAGTTCACATGCACTATGAAGCACTTTCACTAGTTAGCTTGATGGTCATGTAATCATAATGGCATAGTAAACAGATTTGGCTTGCTGTCCATTATTAAAAGTTTACTCTTAAATTGAGATTGGGCACGCTTTGAGAAATATATAGAAAGATAAATGTAGGCTTAAGATGGAGAAGGAGGGATGCTTGAGCGACGACATCGGGATTGTAAGCTAAGGTGCTGCTTATATACGAACATGACTGGATTAGATGAACATGCTCCACCTGAATTTACGTCCTAAACTTCATATAGCCATGTCACATTAAAGAGATCCAAAAAAGCATAATATTATTATTGCATGGCAGGAGGACTGCAAATTATTATTTTTTGTTTACGCATCAACATAAATCAGCATAGACTAAAACATTGATCTTGGGATTTAAGAATGGATATTGGTGTATCAAAATGAATATTGATTCAAATTGATTAAATTACACTGTCAACTCAGCTCTATTCAGAACTGTGTGACATTCATTTTAAAATGCAGAACACTGAGGTACATGTACTGTATATTTACTACAATGCCTGAGCAAATACATTAAACTAATTTATTTTTATGTCTTCAATAGTAACAATTTAATTTGAGCCTGTATAATACAACCAGGATCTGAGATAAAATGATTTCAGTACACATTAAACCACCTGAATATTTATTGCAAACAACAGTTGAATACTAACCAGACAAGGTGCCAGAACTAATTCAGATTCATACCCTTTGATCAGTGAGAAAACCCCAGAGAGCACCAAATCTCGTATTAAGCAAAGCCACTGTCATTGAACTGGACAGCTCTATGTTTTCCGGTAAACGCTTTGCTTTTTGTTCTGCGTAGCTCATCCTGAGCCGTCTGTGAAGAGCCTTGCTGAGCGTTTCTCAGGTGATCAAACACTGTCAAGGTTTGACAAAACCACACTCAGATGGGGCTTATGTGCTACAAATTACCCACATCCTCTCGTGATCAACCCACTGAGAAAGATTGAGCACTGAATACAAATGTACTGAGTGTCAAACAGCCTTATATGTTGAAAATCAGTAACAAGTCAATGGATGCAGTTGGCTGCATAAAAAAGTAGCCTGTGGTACCTTTGTTGAAGAGAAGATATCCTTTCTTGACAATGTTTTTGTAGAAAGCATCTTTTGTTTTCCGTCGAATAGTGTTATAGATTTCTCTGCCGTCAACCACGTCTGAGAGGACTTGTTCTTTTTGCTAAACGGCAAAATAGACACAGTATTGTGCTTGTTATTGAGATGCTCTTCAGCGATATCTGAGCTTATTGGAATGACCTTTCATTTACCTGGACTGAGACAGGATCTTTCAGAGTGTAGCCCTCCACGATCTGCTCTTTTCGGTAACGTTCGATAATATCGTCAACACTGCCAGGAAGAGCATTATTCAATTAGAGACCAGCTGGATGTAAAGCTGAGTGATTTTTCATTACAGTGTAATACTTTTTAATTTTGCACATTTTAATTAAATCAGCTCTGAGGCACAATATATGGGACAGGGTTTAATACATAAAATGCTTTCAGACATGCAGCAAAAATCTGAATATTGGAGCATATGACTGAAATCTCTTTAGTTTTGGAGTGTTAACAGAAATGATGTTTGCCGGTATATTAATATTTTATTATGTGCATGCACAAATTATTCAACTTTGTATGTAATAATCAAACGCTTAAGTGAGGTGTTAGTTTGTATTAGAATTGTAATAGTAAGAAATGTGGAACCATCTTGCAACCAAATCATTATTTTATTTATAATATAATAATTACTATATATATACACACATACTATATATATATATATATATATATATATATATACGCTGAAAAAGTTCAAAAGTTTGGAATCGGTAAGATTTTTTATGTTTTTAAAACAAGTCTCTTATGCTCACCAAGGCTGCATTTATTTACAACAAAAAAACTGTAATATTGTGAAATATTATTACAATTTAAAATAACTGCTTTCTATTAATATATTTTACAATTGAATGTATTCCTGTGATGCAAAACTGAATTTTCAGCATCATTACTCGAGTCTTCAATGTCACAAGAATCCTGGAAAAATATTTGTCCACAACTGTTTTCAACATTGATAATAATAATGAATGTTTTTTGAGCATCAAATTAGTATATTAAAATGACTTCTGAAGGATCATGTGGCACTGAAGACTGGAGTAATGATGCTGAAAACTCAGCTTTGCATCACAGGAATAAATTACAATTTAAAATATATTCAAATAGAAAAAAGTTATTTTAAATTGTTATAATATTTAACAATATTACTGTATTTCTTTGTATTTTAATCAAATAAATGCAGCCTTGGTGAGCATAAGAGACTTATTTTAAAAACATAAAAAATCTTACTGATCCCAAACTTTTGAAATGCAGTGTATACACACACACATACATATATATATATATATATATATATATATATATATATAAAATTATGATAGGTTAATGCAAACACTGCTTAATACTGCATAGCAGATAAGGTTATTAATGCTGTCCTGATAAATGGGAAGGTGCTTCAAAGCAGGATATAAGTTACGAGGGGCCATTTTTAGCCAGATCCAACATAAGTAGTGTCAAGGCACTTTAAAGCCTTTGCCTGCAGTCCTACCTGTTATAGTACCGCCCTCCCATCATGTACTGGTTGTTGGGTGTGGGGCTGATCTTGAACCTTTGGATGTTTTCATTGGTACGAAAGAAGAGGGAGTAGTCGCCTGGTGTGTTGTCTGACGGCCTGACCAGAAAGCTGCAGACCTGGCCAACTGGACAGTAGAAAAACAGAGTCAGAAGTGCTTTTGACGTCAGAACGTAGGCTCACTATTGGCCGACGCTGGTCATATGTGTGATGCTGGCCAATAATGAGCCGACGTTCTGACTTAGAACCCAGAAGCGCTGCACTGTTTACACTACTCCAGCGCAGGAGAATGACGTGAAAGAGAAGAGATTGTTGAATAATGTAGTTATTTTGGAGTTTTTTTGCACACAAAAAGTATACTCGTCGCTTCATAACATTAAGGTTGAACCACTAGTCACATGGACTATTTTAACAATGTTTTTACAACCTTTCTGGGCCTTGAAAGTTGCAATGACGTTGCTGTCAATGGAGGGACAGAAAGCTCTAAGATTTCATCAAAAATATCTTCATTTGTGTTCCGAAGATGAACAAAGTTCTTACGGGTTTGGAACGACAAGGGGGTGAGTAATTAATGACAGAAATTTCATTTTTGGATGAACTAACCCTTTAAATGGCAGATATGAAATAATAACAGCTTCTGTACTACTCTAACATAATAAAATAATCTTTGATGAATTTGCCCCTTTTAGGTTTGCAAATATTAAAAGTTTCTAATCTATGCTAATGCATGAGAGACCGACCAAATATGACAAATTATGCATATAATGCCTTTTTGTGATGCATTTAATGCGTTCATAAATCAAAAGTGCTAAACACATGCACAATTTCATGATTTAAAGGAATAGTTAGCCCAAAAGTGGAAGTTATGTCACCATTTAGTCTGTTCCTCCAACAAATCTATCAGTAAATAAACTGATAGGCCAATAATTATTTTGTCTAAGAGATAAAAGATCCAATTTTAACTGACAGTGAAAAGTAAAAAAAAAAAAAAAACAAAAAAAAAAACACTAATATTGGAAACTAAATCAAAATTTTTATTTTAGAAGGAACTACTCCTTGAATAACGCATATGCTAGTGAAATGCATTGAGCACATCACCTGAAATCACCTGTCAGAATATGCTCATTACACAAACATGTAACAGCCACCAGCATTTGATGTCACGCTCATGTACCTGTCATTAGCAGGTTGTACGCCTCTTGTTTGCTGATCTTCCTGTGGTACCAGCTATGAAGATAGAAAAGGAAAAACAAAGGGAAACAGGAAATGAGACACAAGTAAGCAGGGCAGAGAGGGCAGCACCCCAGGCCCTGTGAGTCAGGTCTGAGTCAGAGCAGTCTAACACGGTCACATCACAAGGGATCAACTCTGAAAAGATCCACAGCCTCAGGCTCAAACCCTCTCTTTCATACTCAGGAGAGTAGCATTGCTCTCTGAATCTGACAGATGTTTGTTCTGCCATGGCACACTCAACTAACTAAAACAAACTGTGCACATGTGAAGCTGAACAAAGATGGCAGCAGAGAAAATAATCGGTTCATGATTCTGAGCAATTTAGTCTGGTCAATTTGGATAGGATTATATTAACCTTCGCTGGTACACGTCGTAAATGCACCATTATGAGCACAAAAAATCATGTTTCTCCATTGACAGCCATTCAAAAGTAACCATGTATCAAAAAAAAGAAAGAAAGAATAATAATAAGACTATTTCATTATATTATAGTAGATGTTTTAATAGTGCCCATGTTTGGAGGGCTATTAAAAGTGCAACAGATATATTGTTTTATACTATATGTACTTACATTTTTCCCTCATGAGGATCCTCTTCTCGTCCCTGTGAATATATTCAAATAAATCAATTATTTAATGTGCAAATTATCACTTAAATCTTTGTAAGGCGTATTTACAGGACAAAAGCTCAGGGACACTTACCACCTCCTCCACAAGATCATCCACGATAAGGCCTTGTTCTTCTGTCCGAACATTGGTCACCCACATCCACCCATCCTCCAGTCCATTGTGAACGATAAACATGTCTCCTTTGAGAAAACTTGAGACACACAATAAAGTAGAAAAATAAACAATGGAGTGAAATGACAAAATAATTGTCAATAAATAATGTTTAAAAATAAATATTATGAGGATATAAAAAGTTATTCGATCCTTTCAGATAATCTTTTTGAAAATCAGCATTTTGAAAGTAAAAGTAACTATAAATGTGACTGGCAGAAAACATCTTTTTCTCAGATAACGAAGTTACTGGAGGGTCCCTGTGGGAAGTAATACTTTTTGATATTTTTAAATTGCTGGTGGCTTAAAATGCTCAAAATGTTATTTAAAAGGGGTCTTAAATTTAGGGTGGGAATTAGTCTGTTATACAGGATTTTCCAGCTTTTCTTGCAATCTAAATTGCTTTCCTGTACAGTTACTTTTTGTAGCTTCCTGTACATGCCACTGAACACCACAGGGGGAGATCATGTAAACCAACTGCTCAGGTGAGCCATCTCAATCCTGGTCCTGGAGTAGCCCAGCACTGTACATTTTGGATGTCTCTCTTATTTAACAAGTGATTTCTATCAGCAGCTCATTGCTAGAGGATCCAAGAACTGCCCAGCATCCGAACATGCCTGCTTAGCATGTGAAATGAGAATCCGCCCAACATTCAGAAGTCTGACGGACACTTTAATATTGCATAATAAGGCAACAGGTAATTCATCTTATGCATAAATGGTGGGAAACAGAGACAAGGCTGACATTGAAGGTCACATGCAGTATGTCTGAACTGTATTCATACTACACAGGCTCAAATAGTTGGATGGCGAAATGGATGGAGTGGTATTACTGAAGTACTGAATTAATCATGATTTTTCTCATTTTAGAGATTATTTTTTACATTTTATCAGAATTATTGTACTTTCACGCAAGCACAAATCAAGAGAAGGCCAAATTATATGCAGGATTTTACCTCATCTGGTTACTTGAATTATTTTATTTGTCATATACACTCACCGGCCACTTTATAAGGTACCCCATGCTAGTAACTTGTTGGACCCCCTTTTGCCTTCAGAACTGCCTCAATTCTTCGTGTCATAGATTCAACAAGGTGCTGGAAGCATTCCTCAGGGAGTTTGGTCCATATTGACATGATGGCATCACACAGTTGCCGCAGATTTGTCGGCTGCACATCCATGATGCGAATCTCCCGTTCCACCACATCCCAAAGATGCTCTATTGGGTTGAGATCTGGTGACTGTGGAGGCCATTTTAGTTCAGTGAACTCATTGTCATGTTCAAGAAACCAATTTGAAATGATTAGAGCTTTGTGACATGGTGGAAGTAGCCATCAGAGGATGGGTACATGGTGGCCATAAAGGGATGGACATGGTCAGAAACAATGCTCAGGTAGGCCGTGGCATTTAAACGATGCCCAATTGGCACTAAGGGGCCTAAAGTGTGCCAGGAAAACATCCCCCACACCATTACACCACCACCACCAGCCTGCACAGTGGTAACAAGGCATGATGGTTCCATGTTCTCATTCTGTTTACGCCAAATTCTGACTCTAACATCTGAATGTCTCAACAGAAATCGAGACTCATCAGACCAGGCAACATTTTTCCAGTCTTCAACTGTTCAATTTTGGTGAGCTATTGCAAATTGTAGCCTCTTTTTCCTATTTGTAGTGGAGATGAGTGGTACCCGGTGGGGTCTTCTGCTATTGTAGCCCATCCGCCTCAAGGTTGTGCGTGTTGTGGCTTCACAAATGCTTTGCTGCATACCTCGGTTGTAACGAGTGGTTATTTCAGTCACTGTTGCCCTTCTATCAGCTCGAACCAGTCTGGCCCATTCTCCTCTGACCTCTGGCATCAACAAGGCATTTCCGCCCACAGAACTGCCGCTCACTGGATGTTTTTTCTTTTTCGGACCATTCTCTGTAAACCCTAGAGATGGTTGTGCGTGAAAATCCCAATAGATTAGCAGTTTCTGAAATACTCAGACCAGCCCT
This sequence comes from Rhinichthys osculus, assembly GCA_029959095.1. Taxonomy (NCBI): domain Eukaryota; kingdom Metazoa; phylum Chordata; class Actinopteri; order Cypriniformes; family Leuciscidae; genus Rhinichthys; species Rhinichthys osculus. The sequence goes on along the minus strand of JARWKJ010000004.1, from coordinate 36,931,018 downwards.
TCTGGCACCAACAATCATGCCACGTTCAAAGTCACTCAAATCAACTTTCTTCCCCATACTGATGCTCGGTTTGAACTGCAGGAGATTGTCTTGTCCACCTGTCTACATGCCTAAATGCACTGAGTTGCCGCCATGTGATTGGCTGCTTAGAAATTAAGTGTTAACGAGCAGTTGGACAGGTGTACCTAATAAAGTGGCCGGTGAGTGTACATTAAAGGTGCAATGTGTAAAAATTTTGAGTATCTATTAACAGAAATGCAATATGACATCCATAACTATGTGTTCAGTGGTGTATAAAGAACTTGCTTAATAAACCGTAATGTTTTTATTACCTTAGAATGAGACATTTATATCTACATAACCGCGGGCACCCCCTTCTATGAAGGTCGACATATTGTGACTAGGGCTGTCACTTTTTATTCGATATTCGAATATGCATTCGAACATGACGTGAAATATCCGTAATCGAACTATAAATAAACTAACCGGTTTTTAAAGTGTCATGTTTAGCGCTTTTGTTTTTTATTTTATTGTTTGCCATCTCATCCAGTAGCGAGCACTCTAAACGTATTGTAGCGTAAGCTCATGACCAAATCAAGCGAATAATAGCCAATAGCCACCCTGTTTTGAAAATGGAAGATAACGCACAGAACGGCCAGCCTGAGCGGATAATTTCTACCCCAACTCATCTAAAAAGTAGTGTCTGGAAATGGACAATCCGATTGATGAATCCGAACACGGTGTTTACATGAACGATACATAAAGTAATGTGGTTATATGTCACAAGATTCAATCCGGCAATCCGATTATAAGGGTTCATGTAAAGACGCGCAAATACCTGTGTGTGCCAGGCACGTGTGCGCGCTCCGAGCGCGTGTTCTCCACCACGGGGAACATCGTCAATAAAAAGAGAGCCGCACTTGATCCAGATCAAGTTGATAAATTGGTGTTTCTAGCAAACAATATTAAGAAATGAATTAGGCTAGGCTATATAGGCCTTACTCCTGCTGCTGTTTAAGTTGTCACGTTATTGTTTGTGCCGTGCTGTTCCGCTTCAGTTTTTTTCCCATATGTAGCCTAATTTTGTGATTGGCTATGCATAGTGGCACTTCATATAGATTAAGTTGATAACTTGCTGTTTAAAACATTAAGTAAAAAAAAAAAAGTTCAGACAGGCCTGAGTCCTGTTTATGACTGTCAGACTGTTAATAAATGTGTGATCTCCGTTACGGTGTTTTTTTTGGGGGGGGTTTGGTGGGGGTGGGGGGCGCTCGTAGATATTCGAATATATTCGAATACATTGCTTGATATTCGATATCCGTTCGAATTAGATTTTTCTCAAAAGTGACAGCCCTAATTGTGACGTCATGTTTCTACCGTAGCCGAACGCGAACAAACCGCTACAGAGCGCGTTTCGTCACTACCTTGAAAGCCGCAGAAACCTAGAAGCTAGCCATAAACACCGTGAGTAGTGACTTCTCCCTTGTCAGTGGTGTAAAATGTGTAGTTGGACTGTTTCATGTAACATTAACTTAGTTCTTCCCCCTCGCTGTGTTATGTCTTTGCTATGTGGGGATAAATGTGCTGGTTACGTTCGTGAGACAGCTGATTAGTACTCTTGTCATTGACCGTAAAACAGTACGTTACAGGGATCACCAACCCGTCGATCGCGCTCGACAAGTCGATCTTGGAAGCATTTTAAGTCGATCGCGAAGAGTTTTCAAAATCAGAGAAAAAAAAGCCTATTGTGTGTAGTAAATGTTGTCTAGGGCATGCGGAGGCGCGCGCGCTGTTACAATCATGTCATTTTTGCCGCGCACCTTTGCGCTCATGCGGACGCGTCGAGTTTAAACAAGGCTTTACGCTTTAACCAGCTCAGCCACAGTAAAACAGCTCATATTGCAACTAAACTTTTACTACCCTGTTAGAACAAATATATAGTTGCATAGTTTCATGTGGTTCTTCTCCCTCGCTGTATTATGGGTTTGCTATGTGGGGAGAAATGTGCTGGTTACGTTTGTGAGACAATCAGCTGATTACTATTATTATATTATATATTAAGACCCTTGATCCTCACCTGACTATGGCTTTGTAAACTTTATCCATGATGTGGTTTTGGACTGTGGTACAGAAACAGTGACAATGTTACACACTCTTGGCTTACTCTGGCTATTCTCTGCTGTCTCAGACGACGATATGTTTGTCCCGTTTAAGCCACCGTAGCTTCTTCGAAAGGGAGGGGTGAGCAGTGGGCTGAGCCATTAGTGCAAACTCGCAACCGAACCGCTAGATGTCGCTAAAAATCACACACTGCACCTTTAAGGTTGTGTTCACACTTGGCAGGTTTGGTTCAATTAAAACAAACTGGTTCGATTGCTTTTTGTTAGTGTGGTTTATTTGAATAAGTGCCACTCTAACACTGGTGTGCACAAAACAGGAGGACCGAGATCCCTAAAAAAGGGCTTCCAAACAAACTATTGCGGTTTGATTGAAATATCAAAGGCATCTTAGAGAACCAAAAACAGGATGTGATGTCAGAAGATGTGACCCTAAAGAAGACAGAATGCTCAAGAATGCCAGGTTTTCCTCATCATAGGTGCCCCATTGCCCGTTACAGCTCAGTACAAGCTTCTGAACCGTGTTTCCTTGCAGCAGATCTTCGTTTATGTACAACACATTTTATAAGCTCGTTGTGAGTTTTCAGCTGGTAACTTTTTTTATACCTGATCTCATCAGTTTCTGGCACTTTGGTGTATGGAAGTATGGCCCTCACTCTCCGCCTGTCCTCCACTGGCTGAAAGGAGATTAAGAGGTTATAGCAACACCACAAGGACAATGGCACATATTACTGTTAGATCAGCACTGAAAGATTAACAAAATGCAATCCTGCTTCTGGATCTACAACCTTAGATATAGCAACAAATAAGTGAAAAAAAACTTGTCGTCATTCAAAAGTCAGAAGTTCTGATCGTACCTCTGGGGGAGCCACTGGAGACGACAGTTTTTCACCTTTAAGTAGGCAAGACACATAGCTGTAGTAACCAATGAGGTCTGACAGGGACGAGAAGCGTCGTCCACCAATGTAGTAATCTCCACACATCGCAATGATCCTGAACACACACACAAAGAAGAAAAGTGTTTTGCCTTACTTCATTAAAATGATAATGCCTGACTGAATTAGACTGACATTTACTGGGATAAAGTATTTACTTCATTCCAAATACATTCAACAGCAAAGCACTTGCAGTTGCCAACATTTTACTACAAGACTTGTGTTTGTTTGTTTATTGCTTGTTTCTTTATGTAAAAAAACCCTCAACTTTTCAGAATGCCGCAAGCACACCGCAGGTCATGTGACAAAAACCAGCTTCACCCTTTCCGTAATAACATTAAAAGCTTAGCCAAAATGCACGGGCATCTGATGATAGCTGTACAGTGCAGGTTTTTTTTTTTTTTTATCTCCATAAATATATCTAGTAGCAGAGCTCATGGCAAGGGCTAGAAATCCATTTATCCATTGCTGAAATTTCATTGCCCATGATTGCTTAGCAACGGCACCTTCCGCAATTCTCTTTATGTAGGTATAAACCAACGATCTATTTCTCGACTTCAAAATGTTGCAAAATGCTGCGACTAGACTTCTGTTGGGTGTACACAAGTGTGATTACAATTACCCTGGTTTGAATGACCCTTCATTGGCTTCCTGTCTGTTATAGAACTGATTTTAAGATTATTTTAATCTTTTAATGGACTGGCACCTACTTATCTGTTAAGCCTTTTGTCCATATACAACCCATGGAGATGCCTCAGATCTTCTGATCATAGGCTGTTGACCGTTCCTAGGGCAAGACTAAAACTGAGAGGGGATTGGGCTTTTTTCTGTTATTGCCCCTAAAATGTGGAATAATAGCCTTCCACTGTGATAGAACTGCTCAAAAACTTTCTAATTTGTAATCTAAACTAATAACTGTCCTTGGCTTTTAATGCATTTTAGAGATTAATATAATCTCTTTTTTATGTTGTTAAATATGTATCAATGTAAAGCACTTTCTTTGGTCAACTTGAAGTTGTTTTACACTGTGCTCTAGAAATAAATTTGACATTGACAAATGATTAAATGTATATACTACCGTTCCAAAGTTTGGGGTCATCAAGATATTATTTCTCTCTTTTTTTTGTAAAGAAATTAACACTTTTACTCAGCAAGGATGTATTAAATTGATCAAAAGTGACAGTAAATACATTTATATTGTTACAAAAGATTTCTTTCTTTCTATTTTTCAAAGAATCCTGACAAGTTGTATCAAAGTTTTCCCCATAAATATTAAGCAGCACAATTGTTTTCAACATTGATACCAATAAGAAATGTTTCTGGAGCACAAAATCAACATATTAGAATGATTTCAGAAGGATCATGTGACACTGAAGACTGGAGAAATGGATGTTGAAAATTCAGCTTTGCCATGACATTTTAAAATATATTAAACATTTTAATTTCAATAATGTGGTAGCTAGAGTGTTCTGGTTAGTTGCTTTACTGGCCCAGGTCACCGCTAAGTCTCTGTAATATTCTGGTCTAAATATATGGCTTCAGTGCCACCATCCATGCGAGTCTAAGGGTTTTGTGGGCTGTATTATTGTTTACAATTTTGATCATTTAGAAAAGTAAAGGACCTGTTCTGAACAATTCACATGATTTGAGGCATCAGTCATATCAATAGTAGATACAGTGCAGGACAATGTACGTTTAATAGTTAACAAAGACTATTGTACAACAACTGTCTGCTTGAGGGGACATCAAATTTTGTGAAATGTAATGGGGTTTGTGCGCATCAGTGAAACTGTATGATCCAGTCAGCACTGCTCACCTGAAGTGATTGACCACATTGGTCACGCTGAGAAAGGACAGTACGAAGGAGCCAGGCCGGCGGTCGCTTTCCCTGATGAGGTAGCTGCCCGGTGTCCGAGCCTGACGCAATCGCTCTTCTGCAATGGTTCTGTCCAACATTCCATGGTACCATCTGAAAGAAAGCAAGAACAGATCAAGGAGTTAGTCAGCAATAAATCAGATTTTAGTGTCTTCCACTATTTGGTCCATCAGCATCGATTTCAATGCAACCCTGAATGTAAATGCTGAAGTAGGTTTTTAAAGGCTCTTTTTGGCATGCTGACATAAGCCTATATTTAGTTGATCTTATTCCAAATTACCTTGCAGATTTTTGAAAAAAACTTTGCTATAATGCAGTAGCTCTGTAAAACGAGACTTGCAGAGATTGCGTTGGATTTTTGGGGAGTTTTTAAAAAAGACATGCATGCAAGCCACCCTCTCACTCCACAGAAATGTGACAGGGCTCCTCCGGCTGCTGATTTTTTTCTCTCGAGAAAAACTCATGCGGAAATATTGAAAGTGAAATCTTGCTCTAAAAAGGTGCCTTAGCACAGCGAGAAATTTTAAAAAGGTTTTACTGCAGAGCCTCAGCCATTAAAACCATGGAGGTCTCTAAATTAAACAGTAGCTTTTCTAACAACACTGGTTAATGTTTCAGAGATTTTAGATCACTGGAGAAAAAAAAGAAAAAAAAAACTTGTGTCTGATTTTAGTGTTTTGCAACAGGGGGTCAAGATAGAAGTAAAAAGAGTAAAAGACAGAGCTGATGTATATTGTGTCATGTTTACATGGATAGACAGATGGAGACTGCACATAAACCCACTGTAGCTTGTAGGGCTGTGCGATTAATCGAAATTGAGTTTCGATTTCGGCTTCCAGCGATTATGAAAATGTGATAATCGAGATAAAACGATTATTTTTCCCCATTCTGTCCCTGTCTAGTGGTGTGCTTTCGCTCCTCAAAAGCCCAAACTTAACGTACAAATCAATAAAATCATGTAACATGACTTTCATTAAATAGGACGTGCTGAGGACGGGTTTATGCGCAGTTTCAGTCTGTCAATGTTGAATTCCTCTTGCAGTAATCACTCCTCGTCATCCTTTGTCTTTAGTTATGAGCTGTTTGGTAGCCAAATGCTCCAACTGGACTGCGCATTGCGGATAAAACGAATAAAAAACGAATTAAAAAAAAAGTGTGATTATCCAGTGGGTCCTGCAGTGCCCCTTGTGCGCACGGTAATGTAGTTTGGTCTGCTTTCTTATTTGGTCTCAAAATAATACTTTGTCTAAATGAGATGTCACAGCAAGATATGGTTTAAAATGAGGATCTCTAGATTCTCTACAGAATAAGGTCATCTTGCGATACATATATACAGTACTAGAGACACATTGAAATTACCTACATTTTGGCTGATACTGAAGCACGCAATTTAATTATATTCATGTCATGGCAGATAACCAATAAATGACTGAAAATTCTAAACGATTTCATCTAATAAAATTACAAACAAAACACTAAAAACTAGAATAAGTGAATTTAGGCATCACAACATGATAAATGTACAGTATGAAAAATAGATTTTCATTTTGAAATTTGCTAAAGATTAAATTTAACAATGGTATTAAATCTAAATCCAAATGTTAAAATAGCACAATTTAATATCCAGTTATTAACAAAAAATACAGATAAAAAAACACAGATAACCAAAATGTATGGAGCGAATTCTGTGCCATAATTAAACAAACAAATCCAACATTTTGCAAACAAACTCGATCCAGGGAACTACACTGCGACCAAAATGGTCGCATATGCAACCTTTTGAAATGCCATTGCGACCCTAATTTTTAATGGGTCGCAAATGTATCACCGTTTGATTATTTTTGTACCTACCTAATGTTTTAGGCAATATGCTATGATTTACTATGAGCATTTATTAAAACAGAAATGTGTATTTTAAGAATAGGCCTACGTTTTATAACGCGCTCTGAGCATTCAACACATCAAGTTGGCTTCGCGGATTCGCGCTTGTTTAACTTAGAGAACGAGCAAAGAGAGTGAAAGCCCCAGTCGCGCGCGCGCTCTCTCTCCCTCCCTCGCTCATAATAATGAATTGAGTTGACTGAATATCTTTGAGAATACACGATGGTAAAAGGTCGGAAGACCGAAGTTTTTTTTTTTTTTTTTTGAACTACCACTGGTTGTGAATTGTGCTAAAATAACGTTGCCTCATCTTCTCTGAAAAGCTTTCCACATTCAGATGGCATAAACCACTCTTTCAATAAACAAAACAAAAAATCTATCTGGTGATGAAATGTTTTCTGTGTTGACTGTTGAGACAAATCTTGTGCGATGTCCTAAACTGCCTGGATAATCACACAACGTGTGCTGTGGTCCGTTAATGACACGTCCGATTCGCGAACTGACTCCTTTGAACCGATTCACTTTAATGAATGGTTAAAATAACAACTGATCTGTCCAACACTGAACTCAAGAGTCATTCTAGAATGATTCATTCTTTCCAAGTAGAGCTATTCAAGTCATCTGGTGAAATTGTTTTTATATCGCAATATATATCGCAGAAAAATCAAATATCGCAATGTCATTTTTTTACCAATATCGTGCAGCCCTACTGTAAATTCTGTGGGCCTTCAATTGCAGGACTGTCCAAATTTGTAACTGCGTCAAAACAATTCAAACACGAATCATTGAAGCTTCACAATGACATATTATATTTATTTTACTTTTCCTTAAGAGTTCAGAAGTCTGCCCATCTGTGCCAACCATAGCATGGTGAAATCCAAAAGAAATTAATTTAGCACTTTATTGTGTAGGCTACTGTATTTTCTATTGCAGTAAATCTATCCCAACCATTTTTAAAGAAAACAAGAAGGCATGTGTTTTAAAAGATGGAGAGTAAAATAAAAAGCACATCTGTATGCAATACAGTTTCACTATTGGTCATTATTATCCAGAGCGGCTTACTATATAAATAATTTGTGCGACCAAATCATGTTTTGCGCTAGTAACTGAAAAAGTTAGTAGCGCAAGTGCCACCAGTGGAAAATGTTAGTGTAGTTCCCTGCGATCTGCTTTGCAAAGGAAAACTCGACTCGCAAACAAACTCGACCTGCTTTGCAAAGGAAAGCAATTTGCAAAAACAATGGTCAATTTGAGCGAAAGTGCAGTGGAATAACCAATATTGTGTTTTACAAATATAAATAAATGAGCCTCCTAGATAATAGGCTATTTCACAAATAAATACAAACCATCCTACAAATTGCATGTAACCTTTGAACAAATACCAAATCTAGTGCATACAAATGTATATCTGTCTGTTACGATTGTGAGATCTCTCGGCTCGATTTTCTCACAAATGCAAATGAGTAACTTCCTCCTCTAAAACAGTATTTGCATTATTCACCTGTAGTAAGTCAAGCCTGGTTAGGAACGTACTACAAGCATGGCTGTAGCCAGCTATGAGGTCACCGAGGTCTGGACCTCTTTATTTTTTAGAGGTGTGTATAATAAAGGTTGTGAAATTATTGCCTAATATAGTATTAACTCGACTTTAGTGCTGCAAGGATATTCCACAGCATCAAGATATTTTGTTAATGGTCATAAAGTGCGAGATAAGATGCAAGTACCGTAGCTAAACATTTCATCATTGACAGCTGTTGTAAGACAGAAATGTTAAAAGAACAACAAAAATAATCAGGCAAACTAATAAGTAGGCCTAATTTCACAATTTTGAATTGAAACTAGGCCAATACAATTTACTTAACATTCATGTGTGAAGTTCACTCTCTCTGGGAATCTAAGCTGAAAGCTCTGCCATCATATGTTGCTTTGTTTTTACATTTTTTCTACATTGGACGCATGGCGAAATGACTAGTGATTAGCTATGTCTACACTGAACAAGTCTATTTCTGTCGTTCTCATATGTTGTCTCATATCTGTATAAAATCATAGATCTAATTACCTTTTTTTCATGTGGCATTTTGTCCTCAACAATGTTAAAGGCCCAGTGGCCTTGTAATAAACATTTAGCAAAGGAAAACCTCAAGGTGTTTATTATAAATAAAGTAAAACAGAAACTTTTTCCTCAGCTGTAGGCAAAGGCAAGCGCGTTTCAAAGCAGTGCTTCTCCCGGGAGACTAGCGCTAAATTAATCCCATATATTAGCGCCATCTACTGTTTTAGAGGAGGAAGTTACTCATCTGCATTTGTGAGAAAATCGAGCCGAGAGATCTCACAATAGTAACAGACAGTTATGCATTTGTATGCACTAGATTTGCTATTTGTTCAAAGGTTACATGCAATTTGTTGTATGGTTTGTATTTATTTGTGAAATAGCCTATTATCTAGGCTCATTTAATTATATTTGTAAAACACAATATTGGTTATTCCACTGCATTTTCGCTCAAATTGACCATTGTTTTTGCAAATTGCTTTCTGTTTGTTTGCGAGTCGAGTTTTCTTTGCAAAGCAGATCGAGTTTGTTTGTAAAATGCTGGATTTGTTTGTTTAATATATAATTCGCTCCATAAAAATCTTACTGAAAAATCTTACATCTTTAGAGGGATAGTTCACAAAAAAATGTAAATCCTGTCATCATCTCGTTCAAGTTCTTCCAAACCTGAATGAATTTATTTCTTCTGCTGAACACAAAAGATGAGATTTTGAAGAATGTTGGTAACCAAACAGTTGATGGGCCTCATTGATTTCCATATAGTATTTCTTCCACATACTATTTGGCAGGGTGAACTGGGTTTTGGGCGAACTATCCCTTTAAATATAGTGAAAAGCAACCCTTTATGTAAAAATGTTTGTCCACTCCTGAAATAAATCATTCTCATCTGGTTTAAACGTCAAAAGGTCCTTACAAAAACAAGCCAAGCAGAAGTCTCCAAATCTAATCATGATTTTGCATTTTCACTCTTGTTTAGGGTATAAGACCATATGTAATCTAACTCGTAAGTTTTTCCATAGAACACTCTTTAAAATAGAATAAAGATCAAAAACATCTAAAACTGTGAAAAACTACACGGTATGCATGTATATGCTTACACTTTGTTTAGACTCACTCTAGTCCCACAGTTAATTTCATTCATACGCGTAAGAACAGCAGGACAATTAGCACTGCAAACATAAAATACAAAATCAATTAATCAGCACATATATGTGTGTTGTTGATGTGGTGAAGAGGAAGTGATGGTAGGTGAATGGAGGAGGTGATAGATGAGAGTGAGACACAGGAACAACGGTGGTATTTTCAGAGTCTTGCCCATGTTGAAATGTCACACTGACTGCAGTCTGCATAACATCATGTGGGCATGCAGCCCTCCCACACTCAAACTTATTGTGTTAATGGGGAAGCATATGCACCAGTGAGTTTCATTTGTGCTGAATGTCAGTTTTCGGTTTAAATTTCCAAAACTGTTGCTCAGTGTACAAGATATGCTGCAGTTCAACTTTCCACATTTCTATTGTACTCTGTGTAATACAATCCAAAAGAAATTTGCCAAACTGCTCATGGCGGTGTGTCACCAAGGCACTGGATAGGTTTCTGGTTTCAACAAATGCTGTTTGTCTATACAAATGGACTCCCAAAGGTAAAAAAAAAGAAAAAAAAGAAGAAGAAAAACAGGATGCAGGTCGGTGAAATAGAAAAGGTTTTTTTTTTTTTTTTTTTTTTTTAGTTGAACTTCTTTCAACTTGAGCGCAGTGGCGTAGCGGAACGCAATTTCTACCGAAATTAATAAAGATTATGATTTCAGTGTTTCATTGGAATGTATTTAACAGTTTTAATGAACAGTGTGTGTGAAGATCCTAAATATTTAACACTCAATTTAGCCTTTTTTATCTAGATCAACAGTAGGGCTGCCCCCGACTAAAGATTTTCCTAGTCATTCATTTAAAGGCCCACTGAAGTGCCTTGAAACACACAGTGTCATTTAATGTGTTGACGCAACTTCCACTGAAGCAGAAAGACAGGGAGGGACATATTGAGCAACTCCTCCCCTTTTTTAAAATAGCCAATAGCGTTTTGTTTATATCACAGCTCGGCCAGAGCAGTTGACCTCGGCAAAGCCACGATTGACAGCTTATGACCAAGGGGGTAATCCACCAGCCGGAAACTGAAGCTTCGCTTGGGGGCCGCCATTGTAGCAGAACTTCACCTGCTGTTAGCATTCCATTGACTCCCATTCATTTTGGCGTCACTTTGACAGCGAATAACTTTACATCTGAGGTGTCCAAAGACTCCATTTGTGCATTATTTATTTCTTAATAAACAGGACAATGTATAAAAGGCTCCATTGCTTTGTATCTTACGTTATGGCCCTGTAGAAGCCGTTTTTGTAAAAATAGGCTAACGATTGCGTCATAACCACGGGACTCTCTGTCGCACAGTAGAGAAATTACCGTATAGACAGTAAAAGATTGCCTACGAGCTTCTCCTTCTGTCTATGAGGCAATCGGGTGGACATGGAGGCATAAAGTTAAGGGAGAAGCCCATAGATAGAGAGTTCATAAAAGCAACGGGACAAAATATTTCAACAACAGATTTGTTTCAGATTTCAATTCAGATTTGTCTTGGCACAGCTACTAGAAGGTCAGAACGGTTGTTCACGTCACATCTCCGTGGTCAAGCTCAGTTTGAGCCTGCGCAGTACGCTCAGTCATCAGGAAGTGAGTGCTTCTAATGGGCTTCAACTTTCTCCATTGAAATCTATGGGGTCGCTGTGTCCATTTCTTTTACTGTCTAAGCTTATGACAGCCAGTCTAATAGATTCCCTTTTAGATTTAATATGAAACTGTTATTAAAAGAAAACCGTAATCAATCATGCTGATGATGTGTAGTTTGTAGTCTGTTGTAGTCACTGCGTGACTTCGCCACTTCATGGGTTTTTTTTCTGCGACTAATGGTGTGTTCACGTGCTATGGTAATTATGGTAAATACCAAAAACCGACGTGGAAAATGCACATGAACACCTCCTCATGTGGTATTTTCCACTGGGCAGCTCGGAGAATTTTTTTATGCACGAGTTGCCGAGATGAGATAACCTTTGACCTAGGGATGGCCCGATACCGATACTGGCATCGGGGATCGGGCCGATACTGTCCTAATATACTCGTACTCATAAAAATTCGCCGATACCACGTACATTTTGCAAAACGAAACTGGCCGCCGCGAGTGCTTTGTCGAGGTGAACTGAGGCATAGGAAAGTATAATGTCGGCGGTTTGGGCTCATTTCAAGATAAGGGATGATGACAACAGCAAGGCAGACTGTGAGTAATGTTCAGCTAAGGTGTCTAGAGGAGGGAAAGAAAGTACATCGTTTAACACCAGCAATCTAATTAAACATCTGAAGACACATCATAGATCTGATGGCCGAGCGCGCGCCCGGGCGGTAATGCACTCACTCTGTGTGTGCGGGTTACGGGAGAATAAAACGATTCGCGGGACTCCCGCAAACTAGAAATATCTATGAATAAAACATAAAAACGAAAAGATTTTTATTCATCTCTTGCAGAAAAGCAACAAGAACAACTACAACAAAATAGAAACGATTTACAGGACAGAGTTTCTATTCATAACATGGTTACAGCGTTGAGCGATGTAGCCAATCAAGTCAGGCAAGTACACAAATGTAAATACTTGTACTCGTATCGGTTTGAAAAAAAAATGGTATCGGGCCATCCCTACTTTGACCTTTTCAAAATGGCGAAGAGCAACGCGAGAGTCGTGAATGGTAAAAATATGTTCTATTCATGATCTAGAAAATATACAGCATATTTACCGTTTGAGTTTTGATAAATCATTTTCTTGCTGTAGCAGATGACTTAAGCAATCTAAAATAGCTTTAGCTAAATAACAGGTCTGGATCTCCATCTTTTTACCACATTACGACAACAAAAGCACTTGAACGCAACACACTGGTAAACGCCAGTTCACAAGTGGAAAATATCATATTTTCCATAGCACGTGAACGCACCATAACTGACTAATTCAAATTTAGTCGACCAAACCTCTTCTCGTCGACTACGAGGGGGTAGCTTGAAATTTGCCATTATTTAATATTATGTAGTTATATTTTGGCTTCGCAAGCAAAAGATGTAGAGACAGAAAAACATAAAAAGGAATTAAGCAAATGTAGACATGGTTTGAAATATGCATTTGCATGTCTTTTTTCCTGTGCAGGAGTGCGTTATGCGAGCGCTCCAAATGAACTCTGACACGTGAACACCTCTGCAATGCTCTGGTGTGCATGAAAGAAAGTATAAACAAGGCCGAATTTGCATAAATATTTTTTTATATATTTATAGATATTTTTACTATTGCATAATATTATAATATTCATAATAATATTTGTAATTATAACAACAACAGCAGTTATTATTACTGTTATATAATATAGCCTATTCATTGGTACCAGAACAACATCAGTGTGAATGGAAAGTGGACTAAAGTGGTCCTAAAACAGATGTAAATCATAAATATCTTAATAAATATTATTCATGTCATTTTACCCCTGTACAATATTTGTTTGCAAAGTCATTCTAAGTTTAACGTGAGTACTTTCTTCAAACAGTGTTGTGTATTAGGCTTCCACTGTAAGTGACATGAACAAAACAGATATTAAATTACAACTATTTGTATGATAAATTATCATCGGCAAAAAAAATTTGTGATCATGACAGTCCCAAGCTCAGTCTACAACACATAATATGCAGTCCAAAATGTAAAATGAGAAACACACTTGGTCATGAAAACTATTGACCCATTTTATCAACCACAGTGATACAGAGTGCAGGAGTAATTTGCACACTGCAGGCCTAACTAGGCTAAGCTCCTCTTCGCTATATATTAATTTATTGAATAGACAGGCTCTATGAAGCAGTCCTTTGAGTAAAACTGCACCGTTAGCAGAAGGACAGTCCCTCATAATTCCCAGAGGCTGCGTTTTCTTCTCAGCGGGACTGCCTCGCAGCTTTGTACGCTATAAAAATGACATCAGCAATACAGGGTTATTAGGATAATAGACACTGGATGACGTGCTCTATTAAAACGTCTGTGGTCAAATGAATCACAGGCTTCTGAAAACACAGATGTGTGAACCGGATGAAGAGGCAATGCGATCCTCGATATTGGCCATGACGAAGATTAGATGATGTACAAGCAAACACATAAGCAACAAAAGTCACACTTCCTTAAGGTCTGTTTACACAAACAATCCTTTAAAAGGACACACTGCATTGCTTTAGAGCCCATTACACTATCACACATCTATCATAATTAATTTGAACATTTTTAAACGTCTTTTTCCTCAAATAATTTTGTTTGGATGCCAAGCAATTAATTCAGGCATCCTTTTTTTCCCAGAGAATGACATCAGACTCCGTGTAAACAGGCCTTTAGGCTAGCGATTTCCCCATTCTTCCTTCATAGCAGTAGAGTTCAGTTCCTGTGTCGACAACAAGGCCTATGGGTAAATAACCGAACCCTCTCCAGTCTGCACACCCAGATGGGATATAGACAAGCACAGCCTTCATCCTCCTGAGGAATGCCTGATCGTGTCAGTGCTTGATCACTAGCTGGTGCCTTCAATGAATAGAAACCATGATGTCAAAATAGTTAATTACATCATAGTCTCTTTTCCTCCCAGGAAATTGATGCTTGCATTAAATTAGCTGACATGTGTGTACTGTGCCAAGTCGTCCAGTGACTTGTGTAGTGTACTTGGAAAAAGAGCAGGTGGAAGTCTCATATTCACTTGTGTGAGTGAGTGTTAAGACTATGTAATAGTCTACTCTACACTGATGGCACTTAATGTAAAAGACTGATGCTTTTTTGGTTTGCCACTTGGATTTTCATGGAATACCAAAAAGGATTTAAAAAGGAAATTCTGGTCGACGTCGATAGCCTCGTGGGCAAGTGCGCCAACATGTAGCGCCGTTGTGCTTAGGGCAACCCGAGTTCGAGTCCCGGCTCGTGGACCTTTCCCGATCCCGTCCCCTCTCTCTCTCTCTCTCTCTCTCTCTTCCACCTCACTTCCTGTCTAGCTACTGTCCTATACTAATAAAAGGCAAAAAAAAAAAAAAAAGAGGAAGTTCTGAATATTAAAACAAATATTTACAGAGCTAATTAAATCGAGAAAACATTTTTCAGTTTAAATTTTTCTGGATTCTAGTTTTTTACTTATGCAATTATATACTTTTTATTTAAAAAATTGCATTCAGGCGGATTTATATTTGACCAAATTCTCTTATATTTTTAGAAATAGTTTTAATGTTTTAATTCAATTTTGATAGTAGCAAAGTATGTCTAATACATTTAATTCATAAAACTTTTATATTTTAATGATTTATTAAATTTAAATAAAATTACAATATGACCCAATGAAGTGTTTTTTTCTTCAGAAATTCTGTTTGTGTTTTAATTTTTCTGTATTTATGATTCAATACAAATGTATTAGCAAAAACGGGGGTAATCACAAGATGGCATAAAACATTAACAATTACTCTTTTCAAATCTTTAAACTATAATAAAATTAAAACAACAATTATTATTATTATCATCATCATTACTTTGAAAAGTACATCCTACTGATTCTATTTCTTTCACAATTTCATCAAGTTAAAGCTGCAGTCTGTAGTTTTTCCTCTGTCGCCATCTCTGTTAGAAATCTGCAATTGCAGTTATTCACGGTATTCTCAACTTTACCTGGGTTGTGCCTCGACACCGCAGACGAATTCAATGTTTTGTGAATGTGCGGCTGTCAGTCACTGCGCCGGTGTGGATACTGCCATTCGGAATCACAGATTCTACTTTTTGGAAGTATGACCAACATAAGAATTTTCACCGGAAAATGTCATCTGAACAAGTAAAGTAACATCCACTTTTGTTCTGACCAACTTAAGGGGAAAAAAGCATTGCAGTAAATCACGCTGATTAAATCTAACGATCGCCTATATCACATCAAACCGTGCAAATTATACTTTGTTCTCAAATTGTTAATTTTAACAACATCAGCATTGCGTGACTACATTTAATGCCCTTCAGATATTTATCCTTGTTTTCGCATGGGCCCGGTTACAGTCTCTTTTTTTTTTTCTGTAGCCACTCCGAAGTCCAAAGTCTTTTGCATTTTACAAGGAGTGAATCTCCAGTTGTCACTGGTGATTGTCGTTTGAACCTTTCTGGATCCGCCATCAAATTAATAAGTTTAATTATATCAAGTGCTGTGAGAAAAGGCTATAAATCTCCACCTCCAACATCCTCACTCGCAATATAGCTTATACTAGCCAAGACTCCTTCTTTATGTGTACAGATGTGACGTAATAATGCAAAGACATGCTCAAATTTCCTGCGGAAATCCACCAGTACCACTGGAATTAAAAACTTTATTACAAGCTTACCGTTTTGAATCGAGCTAAGGCAAGCAGAGAGTTTTGAACACTGGCTAATTTTTAACCCAAAAATGTTACGGACTGCAGCTTTAAACCAAACTCACGGGTTGCCATGAAGACGTTTTCTGTCTGTATATGATATATGACAATAGTTGTTATAAAATAAAATGGTGAAATGCTCATGCAGTGAACTCTCAGAGAAGCTCTGGAGATTAAGGGTGTACTCACACTAGCCAGTTTGAACCGTGCCCGAGTGCGTTTGACCACCAAAGCGCGGTTCGTTTGACTAGTGTGAGTGCTCCGAACCGTGCCCGGGCGCGGCTCGATTAGCCGGCCCTGGCCCGCTTGGAAGAGGTGGGCCAGAGCACGGTTCAGTTGGACTCGGGCGCGGTTCGCATGCAGTGTGAGCGCTAACCGTGCTGGAGCACGGAACAGGCACGGCTTGCTCGGTCTCTGCGCATTTAATACGCGCATTGAAAAGAACAGTGGGGGCGTGAACGCGCTATTTACACTCACCGGCCACTTTATTAGGTACCCCATGCTAGTAACGGGTTGGACCCCCTTTTGCCTTCAGAACTGCCTCAATTCTTCGTGGCATAGATTCAACAAGGTGCTGGAAGCATTCCTCAGGGAGTTTGGTCCATATTGACATGATGGCATCACACAGTTGCCGCAGATTTGTCGGCTGCACATCCATGATGTGAATCTCCCGTTCCACCACATCCCAAAGATGCTCTATTGGGTTGAGATCTGGTGACTGTGGAGGCCATTTTAGTACAGTGAACTCATTGTCATGTTCAAGAAACCAATTTGAAATGATTAGAGCTTTGTGACATGGTGGAAGTAGCCATCAGAGGATGGGTACATGGTGGCCATAAAGGGATGGACATGGTCAGAAACAATGCTCAGGTAGGCCGTGGCATTTAAACGATGCCCAATTGGCACTAAGGGGCCTAAAGTGTGCCAGGAAAACATCCCCCACACCATTACACCACCACCACCAGCCTGCACAGTGGTAACAAGGCATGATGGTTCCATGTTCTCATTCTGTTTACGCCAAATTCTGACTCTAACATCTGAATGTCTCAACAGAAATCGAGACTCATCAGACCAGGCAACATTTTTCCAGTCTTCAACTGTTCAATTTTGGTGAGCTCTTGCAAATTGTAGCCTCTTTTTCCTATTTGTAGTGGAGATGAGTGGTACCCGGTGGAGTCTTCTGCTGTTGTAGCCCATCCGCCTCAAGGTTGTGCGTGTTGTGGCTTCACAAATGCTTTGCTGCATACCTCGGTTGTAACGAGTGGTTATTTCAGTCACTGTTGCCCTTCTATCAGCTCGAACCAGTCTGGCCATTCTCCTCTGACCTCTGGCATCAACAAGGCATTTCCGCCCACAGAACTGCCGCTCACTGGATGTTTTTTCTTTTTCGGACCATTCTCTGTAAACCCTAGAGATGGTTGTGCGTGAAAATCCCAGTAGATTAGCAGTTTCTGAAATACTCAGACCAGCCCTTCTGGCACCAACAATCATGCCACGTTCAAAGTCACTCAAATCACCTTTCTTCCCCATACTGATGCTCGGTTTGAACTGCAGGAGATTGTCTTGACCATGTCTACATGCCTAAATGCACTGAGTTGCCGCCATGTGATTGGCTGCTTAGAAATTAAGTGTTAACGAGCAGTTGGACAGGTGTACCTAATAAAGTGGCCGGTGAGTGTATATCGCGGTAACGTTATTCCAGTGCGCGCGCGTGCACTGTGTTGGGCCATATCCCAAAGTACGAGGCTTACTTTCACTTAAAGTCGGCACAGCCGCTCTTCTTGTTTATCCCGAAACCGTCGCACCATAATGACGTAAGCGTGCTCCGGCACGAATGCTGAAACCCTATGTGAGTGCAGGCCAGAGGGGGAGTGGGGAGGGGGGACAATCGTACTCGGGCCCGGTTCATGGCAACCGTGCCTAGTGTGAGTACACCCTAAGTTGACGTGGACTGTCCTCTTACAGTGAGATGGCAGATGCTGAAAACAGTACAAACACAATAATGACAACTGATGCTTCACCTTTCATAGGTTTAAAATCTCAATAATGGTTAGACTGTTGTGTAACAATCTGTGTATTTTTCAGTACAGGTCAAAAACCAAGTGTCCTGAAATTAAGCTAAAATGAATGAAGCTAAAATACATCAAGCATGACTGCAAAAGGTGTTTGCCTCAGACCCGATTCATGCAGAAGCAGAGGAAAAGGAAATGTGTTGAGAGGGACAGGTGGCACTTTCTTAATAACACTCACACGCCTTGCCCCTTTTTGTGCCTTGCTGTAATGGAAATCAACTGATATGTGCAGGACGGAGGACAAAAATAAATGGTTACAACTACAGCAGCATGTCACCAGCAACTTCATTCACAGCCTTGACACAACAGAGCTCTGAACCATAAATAGGAGTGTGAAATATGCACCGACTAGTTAACCATGTGATCGTTAGCCCATAAACATGACATTATAATGACACTTCACAGGAAAAGTGGCACTTCACACGTGAAGTGAAAAGAGTTGTTTGACTGCAAAATTAACCCAATAAGAAAGTCAATGTTCAGCACTCAGGCACTTAAACCTCAGCCTGAAGCACAAATCTCTCGGCACTTGAATACGTTATGATTTCCAGACAATGGCTGTATTTTTAGATCCATATAGCTTTGGAAAAAAAAATTGCCTTTTGAATTATTCACCAAAAATTCAGTGAAAAGATCCTGACAAGATACCAGGGAAGCATGGCAATATTCTTCCTGCAAGTTTCTTCTTCATAGATGGCTCACTGAAAAAAGGACATGACCTTTCTGTGGTTAGCCCATGCCAGCCATCAGGGAAGTAGTCGGACCTCTCAATTTACAGCACTTCATCTGGGAGGAAGCGAGGGCAGAGCGGGCTTGTTGAGACTTGATTGAGGGGTCGTATTCGCTCTCTTGCGCACTTTCAACACATCCGTCTCTCTTTATAGGTCTCGACTACCTCAAAAAACCTCTAAAGATGTCACGTCATTGCTTATCAGTATTACAATGATGAAACTGCACAGCCTTACGTTAACAGTGCCTTTCAAAACTGATGTCAGCTGTCATCTGAGCTCATCTCTCATTCTGCACAAGGAGAACACCAAAGAACTCATGATCTCCATCTGATCCCCAGAAAAATAGCATCACTGTTGTGAAAACACCCTGACAGTTTGAAACTGATGAATAAGTAAATTTGTCCTCAAATGGTTTAAAACATTCATATTGAAGAAAAAAACATCACTAATTCAACAGCTCTTACTACAAGCACTATGTAACCATCCTTAAAGGACAAGTTCGGTATTTTACACTTAAAGCCCTGGTTTAAGATCGTTTCTGATAAAACAGGTTTTATCATAGTATTTGTCCAAGTCGGAGTTGGACAAAAACTACGATAAAACCTGTTGGAAAGCATCTTTTGCAGCGATTTTTGTGTGAGCGCATCAGTGAACACCCCTGACCACTCGGTGAGTTTAACGTCTTTGTAAACCAAATTTTAATCTTACCCGTTCTATTTCATCAGAAACGATTTTAAAACAGGGCTTTAAGTGTAAAATACCGAACTTGTCCTTTAATTACAAATTCATGCATCAAAAATCTGTCCAAATGAGACACTTTTAATTATTTCATAACTAAACACATTATTTCATGTCTAAACACATTGTTGATAGTCAAAATATATTATATAAAATGTATATAAAAATAATTCAGGTAAATAATAAATCTTCAGTGAGAACTAGGGTGATACAGGTTTAACAATTATCCATAGTGTTTTTGGCAATATTCAACATATCTCAATATTTATGCATTTGCTCAAATTAATTAAAGGGTTTTTTTTCCATTCAAAAGAATTCAATATTTAACTTTTTTATTTTTTATTTATACACTCCAATATTACAAAACACAGTAATAAATAGCCTAGAAATATTTTTACTTAAATAGGTCTATAGAAAATGTATAAATAAATTGTATGAAGTAATTAATTGTACAAAAATATATGTTTAATAGTGTCAATTGAACTTAAATTTATTCTTATTAAAATTAAAAAAGATGATTCAGTCAAGAGAGCAATGAGATAGTTTGGTTAACCTTAATGGCACAGACGGCCAGAGATATATTAGGCTGCAGTCACTATTAACAATGCACTGATCTAATATGCTGATACACATGTTTTTTTTTTCTCAACTGTTTTGGTTCACTTAAGACATAAACAATTGTGACGGGCATTTTGACACATAAGTGTGTGTATTTGACAGTCCAAGCCCAAAAAGGTGACACAGGTGGGCATATTTAGTTCGATTAAAACGAACCCAGACACGATTAATCCCCCTTAATAATATATTTATACAACAGTTCTTTCTGGTTCTAGAATTTGATTGGCTGAGAGCCTTTTCCAGCCGCGCGAGAATGTAATTATTTAGACCTCAAATATGTGACTCATATATAATCATAGTGCCTATTTTACAATCTGTTTAGACGCTTTCGCAGATGCGAGCTCCAGGTCGTCAGCGACCGTTCAGTGCTCAAATACCCGCAGAGAACAGCGTCATCTCGGCCAGTCCTTCGGGAATTTGCCGCTGGCTCTTATGTGATTAAATATGAGATATAATTAATTTGGGTATATTAAAGCTGCAGTCCGCAGTTTTTCCTCTTTGTCGCCATCTCTGTCCGAAATCTGCAATTGCAGTTATTCGTGGAATAATCAACTTTACGTGAGCCGTGCCTCGACACGGCACAGCGCGGATGAACACAATGTTTGAGGAGAGTGTGCGGCTATCAGTCAACCGCACCGGTGTGGATACTGTCATTCAGAATCACAAATTCTACTTTTTGGAAGTAAGACCAACATAAGAATTTCCACAGGAATATGTCATCTGAACAAGTAACATCCACCTTTGTTCTAGTTCTGACAAAACTAAGGAACAAAAAGGGGAAAATTAAGTTTCATAACTTTATTTAGGCTATATTTCACTTAAATTCTGTACTAGAGCACTGCTTTTGTATGTTTTACTGAATTATTTGCTTGTTTATTTCCTATTGTCTTTTATAATGCCGATTGTTGTTCATTAAATATTATTTTATATAAATAATATGCCATATTTGGTATTGAGAAAGGATCGTGATATGGACTTCAGTGAGTTACATTATTACGCCATTAGATAGCGGCAAAGACTGTCTTTATGAGTGAGTCAGAACAAGAAGTTGTTATAGCACTGTCATGGGAAGGATAAAGACGAACATATCGCTTTCCTCAGCGGACATTCATATTCACATTCTGATATTATAGACATCGACCTGAAGAATGAATGCAATATCAGAGGCAGGTAATACACTTGTTTATTCTATCTCTCTCTCATAATACCATAATAACCTACTCTACATAATACAATAAGCTTCAAAGAAGCGACTCAACGTTCCTTCGTTACAAGTTCATGAATCGTGACGTTTTAGAATTAGTAACGGAGGCTTGGGCTCAACTGTCAATTTGAGATTTAAATCTGTGGTGGAAGGAAGTAGTTGTGCACAAAAGAGGGTTTTTAAAGACACTTTGTTGTTGTTTCTTATTTATTTACTCCCTTGTGCCGTCGAACTGTTGTTTAAACGCAATATTACACTCGTAGCCATGCGATATGGCTGTATATCAGCACGCTGTGATTACCTATGGCCGAATCACAGCCATATCGATATACAGCCATATCGATATACAGCCATATCGCACTGCTACTCGTGTGATATTGCTCATATATATTGATACTATAGGGCTGTTGAATGCTTGAATCTGATTGGTTGACGAACGTTCTAAGGTGTGTGCAATTATTTTCAGGGAAACGCACGGCTAAAGTAGTTCCAGCAGGTCTTGACCGCATTACATTCCATATCACTTCGCGTAGTTGACTGTAATAACGGAAAATAGGATACAATTCATAACAAGAAAAAACATGCAGTCCCATGCGCTTGATCTGTAATTTTTGATGTCTAACTTCACAATCAATGGAAACATGCAGTTTAATTTTAATAAATAAAGTGTATAGTCCTATCTATAATCAATAGGGCTGTGTATCACCAACAATGTCACGATACGATACGTATCACGATACTAAAGCCACGATACGATATGTATCACGATATGGATCAATTTGGAATTTAAATTTCTTTTGAGCTGAGTTTAGTAACAGTAATATCTGCTTATTGAATAACCAGTGTTATAACAGTTGTGATAACTGAAAAACAATGAGTTAAATTAATAAAAAAGCTTAGAATGGCTCTTCCTTCTGCTTTTAAAGTCTGCCTCAATAACTGAAATGACAATTATAGTAACACTGAAGCATGTCTACACTGCTCAATGACTAAACAAAACTTAAAACATTCCATAAAAGCAAAAACGGTAACAACTTAAATTTAACTTAGTTTTCTCAAACTCTTTTAAACACCTAGTATTTAACAGGTCTTAAGTGTTGGAATGTGCACCAAACAAAGTCATTTCTTCTACGTTGAAATCATTTTAAATGATTACATTTTCAAATTTTTATGCAGAAACAACAATTGATTGACATGCTCAGGGTTAAGAGAGTAACAGCAGAATATCTCGCTTAACTTCATCAACCGGGTAATTGCCGTTTCTGTTAAAAACCTTTATGCTTATTTAAGACATAACCAACTGTGTTTAGAGGATACTTACCAAGAACGAAATTTTTTACACCATTTTGCGTGTTTTAGTCTGTTTGTTAAAGTGATATAATCTCGCGAGCTGTATGTGAGGCGGCTTTACTCTAGTCTATGTATGCACGCAGAGAAAACCAACTCTCAGAGAGCGCGCAAGTACTGAATAGTTTAAAATCGTTTGAATGTTTAAACTGGTAAGACTTAAAGACATGCAAATGGTAAACTTTAGTCACGATGGCCCGATTATGCAAGTGAATATTCCGTCATGTCCCGACTCCTAACCGTGAGCGTGTAGTTTCACAGGCTGCAGCGCTGGACGCTTGCCCGAGACGAGAGAGAGAGAGACGCAGCACTGCATTGAACTCACGCGGTTTGTGAAATTGCGTCTCACAGAAAGTTTTAAAATGACTGATTTGATTTTATAATCTGTGTGGATTCATTTACTAATACTACAACCTACATGCTAAAGTGAATCAATGTTTCCGGGAATTTCCCGCATTATAAACTGCGGGAATTATTCAAATTATGCGCAATACCTGCGCCGAAATTCGAGCCCTGAATTGGCTACATTCAAAAGCACAAAAGTATCGATACGGCAGCTGCTGTATCGATACGCGCAT
The DNA here is from genome assembly GCA_029959095.1 of Rhinichthys osculus. Lineage (NCBI taxonomy): Eukaryota > Metazoa > Chordata > Actinopteri > Cypriniformes > Leuciscidae > Rhinichthys > Rhinichthys osculus. The sequence goes on along the minus strand of JARWKJ010000004.1, from coordinate 36,907,389 downwards.
CGCCAGGAGTTCATGACAATATATCGTTGTATCGATATTCTGAGCACAGCCCTAATAATCAATATAAAATTAAACTGAATATATACACGCATATATAAATGATGCCCAATTGGCACTAAAGGGCCTAAAGTGTGCCAAGAAAACATCCCCCACACCATTACACCACCACCACCAGCCTGCACAGTGGTAACAAGGCATTATGGATCCATGTTCTCAATCTGTTTACGCCAAATTCTGACTCTACCATCTGAATGTCTCAACAGAAATCGAGACTCATCAGACCAGGCAACATTTTTCCAGTCTTCAACTGTCCAATTTTGGTGAGCTCTTGTAAATTGTAGCCTCTTTTTTCTATTTGTAGTAGAGATGAGTGGTACCCGGTGAGGTCTTCTGCTGTTGTAGCCCATCCGCCTCAAGGTTGTGCGTGTTGTGGCTTCACAAATGCTTTGCTGCATACCTCGGTTGTAACGAGTGGTTATTTCAGTCAAAGTTGCTCTTCTATCAGCTTGAATCAGTCGGCCCATTCTCCTCTGAACTCTAGCATCAACAAGGCATTTTCGCCCACAGGACTGCCGCATACTGGATGTTTTTCCCTTTTCACACAATTCTTTGTAAACCCTAGAAATGGTTGTGCGTGAAAATCCCAGTAACTGAGCAGATTGTGAAATACTCAGACCGGCCCGTCTGGCACCAACAACCATGCCACGCTCAAAATTGCTTAAATCACCTTTCTTTCCCATTCTGACATTCAGTTTGGAGTTCAGGAGATTGTCTTGACCAGGACCACACCCCTAAATGCATTGAAGCAACTGCCATTTGATTGGTTGATTAGATAATTGCATTAATGAGAAATTGAACAGGTGTTCCTAATAATCCTTTAGGTGAGTGTATATATACACATATATACACAAACACAAACATAATATATATAAGAAATGTATATGATATATATACACACACACACAACAAATGCCACGAAAAAACTACCATGAACATTTTTGAGTGAAGACGAAACAAACTAATAACTCAATCAGCATGCTTAATAGATTCCGTAAAATAGATAAGATTCACAAAAATGTATTGAAAATCCCAACTGTAATGCCATTTTTGCTGCTTATTTTAAATCAGAGACAATATTAAAACATCTGTCTTATATATCATGAATGTGTAAAAAAGCAGCTACCTGTGGCAAGAACTGTGGCGAGAACTGTGCTTATCAATTTCAATAAGGGAGTACTTTTTTATTATATTATTAATATTTTTGGAAAGTGAGAACGGAACAAACTAGGCAAAAAAAAGGAAGTTCTTGACTCCATATTCTGCCAGTCTGAGCTCCGAACAGCAGCATTAGTGTCCCACTTACGCTGAATTCATCCTCTGCTGCATCCTGGGCTCTCCGACTCGCTCTCACTCACTCACAAAGTAATCCCGCTCAGCTGCCGAGTCGCTGGGGTCTGTCTCGGTCTCACCAGACAAACATCCCATTTGGTCGTCGCCATGTCCCAGAGAACCTGCTGTTCGACTGCGATCGCCACACAGCTCTTGAAGTCAGTGAGTAGAAACTATGTCTGCATGAGAGTGAGGGAGGGGGGTGGGGGGGTTCTCTAGCTCACATATGGTCGGCACAGTTTAAGATGATGTCAAAAAGAGAAATAATCCACGCCGGTTATCACTCCTTCAATAGTACGATGTTAGATGCTGGAGAATGAAGACCTTTCCCTTGAATTTGCCTTGTCTGCCTTTGACATCCTTTCCTCTGTGAAGCCGGTCACTCAAATAATGCAAAGTATGAAACGGCTCAGCAAAAGAAAGCAGCGGGAGGGAGGGGACAAACGAGATGCGAGACGCTAAAGAACTCTAAGGTGGGAGGACACAACCTGACCACCACTCAAGAGACTAAAACAATTGTTTATTCCTTATGATATTCGTCATGTCTGAAAATAATGGTTTGAATTTTTTAAACAATGGTGTTCCATACAAATTTGAAACAGTAAATAATGGTGTTTCAAAAATGAGTTTTCTATTTTGGACTATTTTTTTTTATGGATTTTTTGGATCAGACAACCTTTATGATCAAATTCAAACTTTTGCACACCTTTCCTTTCCTTCAAACACCAAAATAAAATCGTCACACTCTGAAAGTGAGCAAAATTCGGCAGGTTGGAACATCAGTAACCAACTGGTTTCTCAACGACCAACCATTATGTAAAGAGCCTGTAGCGATGTCATTTTTCAAGAGTTTCCACACTGGAAAAAAAGGTGGAGGTGAACAGGGTCTGTGAGCAGCTGCCAAACAGCTTTGTTTTTCTTCACACATGATGGAGCGTCACCGCTTGTTAGAGTCAGCACACGGGGACTGTCCTCCAGCACACAGATGGATGACTAAAGAGCCCATCTTCAGCAAGCAGTTACTGTGCAGAAGGAGCTGAAAAGGGGTCACACGAAGGATGGATTACACATCCTCGAAGTGCTGTACTCACGAATCTGCTGTTAGTTGAAAATGGGCTGTCTTTTTCCAATCAAATGTCACTGCTATGTAAAATTAAGTGTTTTTAAACTTGACATTGTTTACTAGTAATATAATTTGGTTACCTGCAAACTCCTATCTCCTACCAACTCATAGACATTAAAATCATTTAGCATCAACTTTTTAGTGTTAGTGACCAAATTTAAGTCTGAATAAGTTTGGATTTTTTATCTTACTGAAAGTAAATTAACTTTTATTTTAAACAACAGCTCTGTCCCACAACCAAATAAGATGAATAAAATGAAGAGTGTTGTTCCAAAAGTTAGGTAATTATGTTGCCTCCTAAGATACGTTTTTTGGCCAAATTCAAAATTTAATTGAAAACACCAACTGTATTGCCATTTTGCTGCTTATTTTACCTCAGAGTCGATATTAAATGGTTAGTTCACCCCAAAATGAAAATTCTGTCAGTAATTACTCACCCTCATGTTGTTCCAACCCCGTAAGACTTCCGTTCATCTTCGGAACACAAATTAAGATATTTTTTATTAAATCTGAGAGCTGGCTCTCCATAGGCTTTTTATGAGAAGAGACGAGACGACTCGACGCCTGTGAAGAGACGACTCAACGCCGGCGATATGTTATGTCCTAAATTAATACATGATTAACTAACTGTATTTTTTCTATGTACATTTCTGAAATGCACTTTCTGTAAAGCTGCTTTGAAAAAAATATGTATTGTGAAAAGCGCTATACAAATAAATTTGAATTGAATTGAATTCTTAAGGGATCGAAACTGGCCGGCTGAGAAAAGTTAAAGACATCGTTAAAATAGTCCAAGTGACTACAGTGGCTCAATCGCAAAAAAACAAACAAAAATAACGACTTTATTCAACTAATCATTTCCTTCTCTGTGGGCCGTGATATTTCACGTAGTGAAACTGCGCAAAGCTTCAGTGTTGCACGTCACACGTAGGCTCACTATTGGCCGACGCTGGTCAAGTGTGTGATGCGTGATGTACAACACAGAAGCGCTGCGCAGTTTCACTACTTGAAATCTCGAGGCCCACAGAGAAGGAAATGAATAGTTGAATAAAGTCGTTATTTTTGTTTGTTTTTTTGCGCACAAAAAGTATTCTCGTCACTTGATAAACTTAAGATTGAGCCACTGTAGTCACTTGGACTATTTTAACGATGTCTTTCATAACTTTTGGGCCGGCCAGTTTCGATCCCTTAAGAAGCCTATGGAGGAGTGATCCAGCTCTCAGATTTAATCAAAAATATCTTAATTCATGTTCCGAAGATGAACGAAGGTCTTACGGGGTTAGAACAACATGAAGGTGAGTAATTACTGACAGAATTTTCATTTTGGGGTGAACTATCCCTTTAACACATATCTTATGAATGGGCAATAATGTAAATTAACTTTTATTTTAAACAGCAGCTCTGTCCCAAAACCAACTTAGATGAAGAAAATGAACAAAAGCTGATCCAAACGTTACGCAAGTAGCCTATTTTGCCTCCTAAGAGACTTTTTTTTTGCCAAATTTTTTGAGTCGATATTAAAAGATCTGTCTTATATATCATGAATGCGCAAAAATATCAGCTATCTGTGGCAAGAACTGTGCTTAATCAATTAAAATATAAGTGAGAACTTGTTAATATTTTTGGAAAATTGTATTTTATATCTTTCTGAAAATAAATGAACTTTATTTACTGGAATACACTACATGACTTTAAAAATCTGACCGACTTTAAACCACTAGGCATCATACACTTGTCAACTTTGTAAATGGTTAAGGAGAAAAACAGGTCATCGTGCACTAAACTATACTGGGGATCATACACTACTAGACTTCATTCCGAACACAACAAAGTCACAGAGACACACGTGTCTTGTTGCTAGGAGTATCGGTAACAGATTACAATAAGAGTGGTATAGTCAGTTGTTTTATCTATGCTGATGTCAAATATTGAGGCTAATTTGTTACATGTTCTGTTCAGCCCGATCTCATGAAAGTGCGTATATATAGCATGAATTTTATTTATTGTGCCATTTACACACCAAAAATAGTTTTTGCGTGCATATGATATGCAGTTTTCGCGTGCATATGATACGCACTTTGTGGCGTGTAATACGCACGCACTCCACACCCCTAAGGGGTTTTTACAGTGCGTATCATATACACGCAAAAACTATTTTTGCCGTATAAATGGCACGAGAAATAAAATTTGTGCTATAGATACGCACTTTCATGAGATCGTGTATTGATATGGTATTTTATTGCAACACTGGTAGATAAAGTACAGCTTAAGTTTCAGTAGAAATATCTCATACACAACGATAAGAGTTCTAAAATCATCTCAAAAAAATCAAACATGATTTCATATCCTCCAACTGGAAGGAATCATAATCTGAACAAAAATCGGATTTTGTGCCCATTATACACTACACGTTTTTCTGTGAGATCTGTCAACTCACTGCTCAAAATCTCCAGACTGGCACAAACTTTCGGCAACTATTTTCGACTCAGTCAGACAACAAATCAGGGATGTATATATATATATATATATATATTTTTTTTTTTTTTTTTTTTTTTTTTTAAGTCATGTATTCCAGCCTTTAGTTTAATATACAGAGTTGCCGCCATAGAGTGTTGCAAATCAGTCACTTTTGAGGTTCCATTTCAGTTAGGATACTGCCTTAGAGGGCAGGCAGACATCTATTCAGACACAAGAGAACAAGGCAGCTTGCTCAAGGCACTTGGTTTTAGAACAGATTTATTAGGCCTAAATGTTCAAATAAAAATATCTTGGAAAATGGCAAGGCTGTTGGCAACTGTCAAATTGGGCATAATTATACCCAATAACCAATTCTCAAAATTACCAAATATTGGTTGATCAATCTTCTTTCACAATGTATTGCTAATATTCATGCAATATCATGAATATATCATGAAATTTAAGAAATGGGTTTTCTAAAAAAAAAATTGACAATCCATAAAAGGATATAACCTTTTATACGAAAAAGCATCATATCAACTTGCCCTATATGACCTACATTCTTCTCAAGAAAAATCAATAGATGTCCAGAAACAGCAAAGCAATGATATTAAGCATGTGCAATGCTCGAATGAATCCTGTTGCTCAGATTTCTTAAAAGAAGGAACAGGGAGGTGGTTAAAAGTAAATGCAGAAAACATTTTAAGAGCAATTTAGAGAAGGTTAAAAACAAACCGTCCAATAGAATTGTTGCTTTATACACATATGGTCATGAACCCAGTCAAAAAATAATAATTGGAGAAGTTGTTCCAGGCTATTTTAACGAAGAAAAAGAGGAAAGAAGACTTTTCTAGTGCATAAGCCTCTCGAATGCATAAAGAACATATTTCAGCGCAGTAACCTGCAGTTTCAGCTCGCAGTGCCACTTGGCATTCCAAAGTCCCTGTATTTCTCAAAAAAAAGGCAATTAACCAGCATGGGTGCTCAATTAGCCCTTGACTGAGAGAGTGTTTCTTGAGAAATTGCTTATCTAGCAGACACAATATTCACTTATGTTGATCTCCAAATCAAACTCTTTCTCTCTCTCTTTCCAGCTCTTGAGGGAAACCGTTTATGACTCAAAATCCCTTCTAATCTTCGTGGAAACAAAATCAACCTGCTCTTTCTCCACAGTGCTGTTTGTTTGCTTTCAAAGCCCAGTGTTTGAAAGGAGCACTACCCAGCTCTTTATGCGCTCTCCTTTTTGTCTTTGTTAAACAGTAGAAAACATCTGTGAAATATTTATTCCACTGCTGGCATCATTGTTTATGAATGAAGTGCACAGTAGTGAGGCGTGAGCAATCATGGCTGTCTTGAGCACTAACTTTAGTCACACATTTCTGACAAGCAGGACCGCGTCCAAACCGGAGAATGTGTAACAACCACACTGCGCTGAAATTCAACCTACTACTGTGAGAAAACATTTGTAACAACTGCCTCATTTGAAAAGAAAATGAAATGATGAAATCAATTTGAATATGTAGCTATACACTTTATACAAGTTATGTACTTCCTACACAAGGAGGTCTTTTTTTAAAAACGTGTCAGAATATACACCAAAAATAAAACGACAGAGCCTGCAAGTTGTTAACGTCACCAGCACCGCATGGGACACTCGGGTGCTTCCTTTTTACTGCAAAGGTGTTGCACATTTTAGACGTGCACTGAGCCATAAGCCGTCACAGCCTAAACCATTTAGAGCAGATATGGGCTGAAATGTGAATAATACCTCATCATGGCGCAAATTCAGCAGTCGCTGAGTGCATGCGGTAATATAAGCCTATGGAGCACCTCTGGTTTAGCATTGGCGTATCAGAAAGCAACTCTGCCCAGCCTTATAGGCAGTCGAGTCTGTCAGAGTCAATAATCTGGAAGCTCTGAGGAAACTTTCATCCTAATTGGGTCACCAGTCTAAGGCAACAGTGTAGCTCAAGAGTGAACTGTATGAGCAGAGCAGCAGTGCACAAATCACAGGTTAGGCGTTTCTTTTTTGCACTGCGCAGTAGGCCTACTTAAAAAATAAAAAAATAAATCTGAAAAGTATCAATGAAACTGAAAGAAAACTAATTCATTCCCACACTTTCTGTGACAATTTTCATCACTTTCAAGGAAACCACTGACAACAGGGCGTTATATCCTAAAGAACTATCATAGTGAAAATACATGATTTACATTTGTTTGCTTTGAAAGATGGGAGCTGCTGTCAAGAGCATCATTCTGGCTTGATCAATGAAATAAGCATGAGTACTGCATTACAAAACTTTTTGTATTTTAAAATTTAGTTTAAGAATGAGCTGAAACAACTGTGCACAATATAAAACTCCAGGCCCGATTATCAACCTGCTCTTGAGCAAGCAAAGAAATATGAGAGCCATAATAAATGACACACTTTCATTTAGCTTATCGTGATATAGATTAGGAACAGTGTCACTCACCACCCTGACATTCTTCATTAGATTCAGCCACTGATCTTGTCACCAATATGATAATGGATGACACAGAAAGCACTCACAAACATTTATCGTTAACTGTGGTTTCACAATGTGTGCAGAAGGAAGCTGAAGATACATACAGGCATTCAAAAAACTGTACTAATACAAGGCAATAACGCCGTTTTTTTTGTTGTTGTTGTTGTTTTTTTTACCCAAACGCTGGGTTGAGCATGTTGAGTCATTTTGTTGTTGTCATTTTTCCATGGTTGGGTCAATTTTGTGTTTGGCAGCCGCTGGGTTAGTGGCTGGTCAATCTCACTGACAGTTGAAACAATACACCCCTCCCCCACCCGTAGACACAACAACCCATCTGATGGGTTACACAGAGGGCGGGCTTTTTGCACCCTCATCAGGAGCAGTTCTCAATGCCCACATTTCATTGGTATGGTTAGTATACATTTTATTTTGTCAATAAAGTCTTTACTGTGCTGTAAATCATTTAATTTAATGTAAACAGTAAAACTTAGAATAAGAAAAATTAGATATGCGATAATGCAATAATAAAGTGTAAAATAAACTTAAATTATCTTTAAAATTATATAACCTACATACGTGTTTCACATTCTTTTTTGTGCCAAGAAAGCATCCCTACAACTTCTGAAAGTGAACAGCAGTGTTTTACTGTAGCATAAGAAGTGTTATTTTAACATCAGTGTAAACCATGGGGTTTAGGGTTCCAGGAAGGCCTACATTAGGTTTATTTAACAACAGAAACTGAATAATCAAATGTAAAAAAAGAAAACACTGCTTAGTTTTAACTGTATGAATTAAATATAGGCCTATATCCTGATTCTTATTAAAGCTACAAAAGTTATTCAGCCAAAAGCAGTGAGTGATTTTATCTTTGTCTTTTGTTCATGACCCCAGTTATTGCAAGCCGTTGCGAACTGTGATATGTATATCGTGATATATACATTTGCAATATTTTGATATATTGTGCAGCCCTACTGTATAAGCTGTATAGTTGTCATTCTTTTCTAAATTTTTTCACTAACATACACATGTACAGTTTTCTTTTTACTTATTACTGTTGCGTGTTGTTAATCTAGTAATTTTGTGTGAAATTTAAATTTTTCAACGCATAATTTGATTAAAATTACTATATCGCTGGCTTAAAATTAACCATAAGTTAATTTTAAGCCAGTGATATAGTAATTTTAATCAATTGTTGAGTTTATTAAAAAACAACCCAGCACGTTGGGTCAAACATTTAACCCAACCATCTGGGTAAAACAACCAAATTGGGTTATTTTTTATCAAGCATTTTTTAGTGTACAATGCATAGGTCACATTAGACTCTACGACTAAAAACAAAATTATGCAGTGGCGAAATACAGTGAAAAGCAACACGAGACAACATCTCAAGAAGAAAGGTGGTAAAGTTATATGGCTAGCCCATATTACAATATAAATAGCATAACAGCTAGTCAGTTATGCATTCTGCAATACGAGTAAGTAAATATATCATCTGAAAGCTGCCTGTACCTACTGTCAAAAGTATAAAGAAATAGTACAAATGCTAAAAAGTTACTGCAATAAACAGTAAGAAATATTATAATTATTTTAACTATATTTCATATAAATATATAAATGATTTAACTAAATGTATTAATTGTGCAAATTGATATTATAAAAAACTAAATATAAAATATATTTAGCAAGAAATATTGTTTTAAAACTGTTAAAAACTTTTTATTTTATTTAATGACTAAAAAGTATGCATCACTTTACAAGGTATGAGGAATAACAAGTTATAGCGGAGTGTTGCGGGTTATATATATATATATATATATATATATATATATATATATATATATATATTGTCAGCAGTTATGTATATTGCAATGGTTTTAATATATTGAAAATTAGTTAATGCTTTATTACGTTATTTTACTGGTGTTTTATCTTTGAGGTGATAACACGATGTATTACATCATTTTGGCTACAATTTTTTTTTTTTGAGACTATCATGTGACCTTTCATTGTACCACCTGAATTATCACAACAGACAGAGGTTTCAAAAGCTGTTATACTATACTATTATTCTAGACGTATAGAGTTATAAAAATCATCTAATCCTTGCAACTTAACTGTATTATACGGTAGATTTCTGGAAACAACAACTGCAGGTCATTAACCAACAACAGAAAGACTGTAGAATACACCATCAACCCAATTGATGTAGACAGCTTACTAGGTTTTGAGAAACAGCCAATAGGATGATGCTTTCCCATCATGAATTACTAACATAAAATATAGATGTGTGCGAGATGACTCCTTACTGGTTGGTGGGCGGCGCAGAGAGGGGGAATACAACCTCCTCTTCCTCATATTCTGGCCCATCCTGTTGATCACTTTCATCCACACTCCCCTGCGCCCCGATTCCAGACGGCGGAGGGGGCGGCGGTAAAGGTGGGAAGACAGTGGGCCCGTCGGTGGGGGACATCCGGCTGCTGCCCGGCCCATCTGAGGAGGGAGACTCGCATCCAGCAGCTCCTCTCCCCGTGAGATCTTCTCCTCCAGCGCTCGGGTAGATCATCATGTCAGAATCCGTGACCCGCGCTCGCGCAGGTTTGCTGTAAAGAGGAAAGTGGGTCGAGTCGGGGCCTCTGCTGCCGTCCGATCCCCTGTCCTCGCCCCTCACCTCCATGCAGGAATCTAGAAGACAGCCTGAGCTTCTTCTCCAAGTCTGTCAAAGCTTCTTCTGCTTCCAGTCTTTTAAAGCGACGGGAGAAAGTTTCCTGGAGAAGAGCACACACACTCTCTCTCTCACACACAGACACACACACACACACACACACACACAGCTCCGCGGCTAGCACATGAGTTTAGGTCTTCATTGTTTCCTGAGTTTCACAAAGAGAAGACGGGCTTTTCTTAAGTGATACAGGAGAATTGTCCGAGTAGATGAGAGGATGGTGTGTCGAGGCCCTGGTTCGGACTGGTGTCAGTTGTGGTCTTTTATTGTCAGTCTTTCGGGGTTGTTATTTTGTTTGCATTGAGTTCAGAAAACGCGCCGATCTGATCTGCTACTTCGGACGCTTCGCAGATGACCGCGGACGTCCGACACGTTTCTCCTCAATCGATTCCGCTCAAGGAGTACGTTAAAGAGTTTTCCTTTGCAGTAAATTGTCTTTTCTTCTCGAGATTGCTGGACTGGTGAAACATTTGCCACAGCTGCTCCCAGTCCCACTCCTCTCCCCAGCGCGTCCCCCGCTCATGCGCAGACCAAGCTAGCCGATCACCGAGCCGATGCATTCACATCAGTGAGCTCGGCGATCTAGTAGAAGGAATGAAAATAGATATTTGCCTTTTTGCCCATATTCAAAACACACCGTCTCACCTTTGATCCTGAAGTAAATGTTGACCGCAGCCAATAGTCTGTCCCTTCAACCTAGGCTGATTCATGTGCTGATAAACTTGTTGTTGTTGATGTTGTTTTTAATGAAATCATAGCCTAGCTGAGTCATCGTTTCTGCATAAAATAGCCTGTTTTTTGACACAGTGGATATATGATCAGATACGTTTTGTGGTCCCTGACTGTAAATGTCACATAAATGAATACCCTAGATATTTTAAACTTGTGATAGCCTAATAGTGCTATTTAAGAAACAACAATGAAACAGACCTGACTTGTCTTGTATCTGTTTAATTGTTTACACGGTAGCCTTATAGCATATAGGCCTATATGTTGCTCTTAAAATTAATTGCCCCATGAGTGAACTCCAGTGACAGCTTTTTTCTGAGAGTGAATAAGTCAATTTATTTCTCAATTTAAAATGATTTATTAATTTATTATTTTATTTAACCACATTTTAAAACAGGACTTAATAAGTAAACAGTTTTAAATATTTATTATTTATTTACTTTAATTTTTATGTTTGAATTATTAAATTGACAACTTATTTCTAACTTATTTTTAAGCGTCACTTATTAAACCTATTCATAACGCTGCATGGTGTTTACCTTTACAGTTGAAACCATATTTTACAGCTGTGCTTGAGAGGAGGCAGAGATGTTGCTGGACATTTAATCAGGCAATGATTTGATGTAGCCATGGGAACTAAGGGCTTGCAGATGCATTTGTGTTCATTGTTCCTTATCTACTGTCAAAACATATCTGCCTTAAGTGCAGAGGATATATAAAGTTCAATGACATTTCTCAAATGTCAGGTGACTAAACACTTACCCCTGTCATGTTGATATGCACACAGCCTGTACATTGTACATTGCTGTGGCAAAGTTCCATAGGTGTACTGATTTGCACCTACAAGCATATTTTACACCCTTATAAATTACATTTTGGAATTTCAATATTAACAGGAAAATGGACAATACAACACTTGTATTGAATAATTTAAATACAAGTTTATTGTTATTTTACTTCAGAATTGTTTTATGCAGTTTAAATTAGATTATTCTTGCTAAATTTGATTATTCAAGTTTATTGTTAATCTTGCAAAATGATTCTTAAATTGCAGTATACCTACACCATTCAAATGTTTTGGAGTTTAATGTTTTGTTTTTCATATCCTCACCAAGGCTACATTTATGTTATCAAAACAGTAATGTTGTGAAACATTATTACAATTTAAAATAACTATTTCTAATTTAATTTTAAAATGTAAGTTATTCTTGTGATGGCAAAAATATCTTGGTTAGTAATACGCACAACCGGCACATCCGGGAACTTAACTGTCAATTTCGTCCCCGCCCCTTTTTGGGGGAAAACAAACTAGACTTCCCATAGACTTCAATACAAAATAACGGCAAAAACCAACGTCCGTACACAGCCGACAGGAGTAAATAACTTAAGAAATCAAACATGTCAAGTAATTATATGTCCACCCTGCCTGCCATAGAGCATAAAAGATACATACACAAACTTAATTTGGTCAATTTAAAAACATGTCTGTTTATTCTCCCAGCGTCAAATTGGTGTAACAACCCCACCCAGTGAGGTTATATATATTATAGTGTATATTATAAGACAAAATATATACATTTAAAGACGTTTACTTTCAAAAACGAAGTAAAATCATTCACTGGCTTACCATATGGTGACTCGATAAAGTACGATACGAGTAAATGTCAGGGTAAGACCATAGACAGTAAAAGAAAGACACCTCTGGCCACTGGGTGGGGTTGTTACACCAATTTGACGCTGGGAGAATGAAGGGACATGTTTTTAAATTGACCAAATTAAATTTGTGTATGTATCTTTTACGCTCTATGGCAGACAGGGTGGACATATAATTACTTGACATGTTTAATGATTTCTTAAGTTATTCACGCCTTTCTGCTGTGTACGGACGTTGTTTTGTGAGCTATTTTGTATTGAAGTCTATGGGAAGTCTAGTTTATTTCCCCCAAAAGTGGGCGTGAATCTGTTCAGAGACATTCTATGACGTAGCGCCGGTTGTGCGTAATGTAACCCTCGTTTTCTGATGGAGGGAACGGAGACGTTATGTTTAAAAACTTACAAATGGGGTCTCACTTGGGAACTCCAATCCCCTCTGACTTTTAGAAAAACGGCCAACGGAATTGGTGAGTCCTATCACTCAGGTTTTCGCTGAGGAGCCGAGATGGGGATGCCGACCATTTAGCGGTGATACAGGTTTTTGGCAGGAGGGACATAATGTCTCTGTTCCCTCCATCAGGAACTAGGGATGGAAAGGACAGGGCTTACCATGAAGACGGTCATAGCTGCTGCCTGATGTTCATTTTACATTTGTTGTTTCACGGGAAGAGAGCTTTAGTTCTCAATTCCCATTTTGTGTTATTAACGCTGGGGAAGCGTACTTAGTCTAATGGAGATGAACGGTACATAGGCCATATCCTACCCATAAGGAGGAAAATGAATGAACTGACCCATGGGGCAGTGCTATATATGAAAAGATCTATGCGGTAGTTCCTGCTTAGACAGGGATAAAACTACTACAGAGACAGGGAGGGAGAGCAAAATCTGCCCAGGGAAAAACACAGGTTTACCGACAGGGAACCCTATTGTGGAAGAATACACATATGGGATTACCAAGGGGGAATCACAACTTATGGAGCATTTAGCCCAGTACAAGGGTCGACCGACAGGGCATGCACTCAAGTACTGTGTCTGGCGTTGGACACCTCCGCCGCGTCTGACTGCTGAAGGATGTTCGACGTAACTCACTCCAGGTTTCACCAAGTGGGAACTCACCTGAAGAGCAAAGAAAGCACTAATATGTGTTCATGGTGGTGCTGCTCAGAACATCTGAATCTCTGCATGCGGTCCACGTAAACAAACAGGGCACGAAAGGGACACAGCAATGCAAGAGCTGGGTCTGCCTCATCCGGGAGCAGCTCTTGCAAGTTCAGCACCTGCATGGTCTTGAAAAGGAGTGGTGAGAACTTTGGGCTAATATCCGGGCCGGAGTCTCAGGATGATGTGAGAAGCGGCCAGCCTGAACTCAAGGCACAATTCACTGATGAAATGCCTGCAGATTCCCCACTCTCTTGATGGAAGTGAGTGCGGTCAGGAGCACTGTCTTTATAAATAGGATCTTAAGCTCAACTGACTCAAGCGGCTCAAAGGGAGCTCTCTGCAGACCAGAAAGGACCACAGAGAAGGATTTAACTTCCTGGTATCTCTCAGGAACTTGATGACCAAGTTGTGCTTTCCTAGTGACTTATTGGAACATGATGCACCACAATGGCGGCAACATACACCTTCAAGGTGGAGGGGGTCAGCCTCCGCTCCAACCCTTCTTGCAGGAAGGAAAGCACAGAACCGATCTGGCATCTCCGGAGGTCTTCCTGATGGGAAGAGCACCACTCAGCGAACAAACTCTACTTCAAAGCATAAGCTCAGCTAGTAGAGGGAGCTCTGGCTTGAGTGATATTGTTTACCACCGCCGGTGGTAGGCCTCTTAAATTCTCCACGTCCCTTCCAGAAACCACACGTGGAGGTTCCAGAAGTCTAGACATGGGTGCCATATGGTACCCCGTCCCTAAGAACGAAGATCCTTCCTCAGGGGAATCTGCCAAGGAGGGTATGTCGCAAGGAGCATCAGGCCTGAAAACCAGGTCCGGATTGGTCAGTAAGGCGCAACCACCAATACCTGTTCCTTGTCCTCCCTGACCCTGCACAATGTTTGTGCGAGTAGGCTCACTGGGGGAAATACGTATTTGCGTAGGGTCCTCCGTCAGAGAGTAAAAGAGCTGTGAGCTGTTGTGAGAGCGCCTTGACCAAACAACTGAGCTCGCCTGGAATGTAAATGGCACGGAGCGATCTGAGCTGCTGCACAAGGGAGAGCTTCACCACCTCCTGGTCGAGCGCAGCTCCCCTCATCTCTGGGCCGCCTGAATCAGAGCCGCTTCTATGGGCATTTGGAGGGTTTAGCGGCCTGAGGGACGGGCTGTGTCACCTTCCTGCTAGAAGCTTGATGGGGCGGCTGGGGTGTTATTACCGGTCGTGCTGGAGCAGATGTTGATGCCGAAGTGGGATGCCCTCTGCGACAAGCAAACTGGGGGACAGCCCGTGACGGCCTGATGTCACGACGAGGCAGGGTGTGCTTTGTCGCCTCAGTCTGCTTCTAGACTGCCAAGAACTGCTGGGCGAAGTCCTCGACAGTGTCGCCGAAGAGGCCACCTTGTGGGATGGGGGCGTTGAGAAAGCTCACTTTGTTGGCTTCCCGCATCTCAGCAAGGTTCTGCCAGTCTGCCAGATATCACGTTCTTGGACCACCAGAGTGGACATCGTCTGACCAAGGGCCCACGCCGTGACTTTTGTTTCCCGGAGGATGAGGTCAGTCCCTGTGCGCAGTTCCTGCATCAACCCCGGTTCAGAACTACCCTAGTGCAGTTATTTCAGTACTTTGGACTGGTGTACTTGCAGGATAGCCATTGCATGCAAGGCAGAGGTGGCCTCTCCAGCAGCACTGTAAGCCTTAGCAGCCAGAGCTGCCATCGTCTTACAGGACATGGACGGGAGATACGGATGGTTCCGCCAGGTGGCGTAACTTTGAGCACTTTCCACATACCCCTTGTGGCTGCAAAGCAGTGAAAGGTACCTTCCACAACTTCTGAACCTCCTCATGCACTTCTGGGAATAAAGGCACATTTGAGGCACGTAGCTGTGAATCGTGAGCCGCACCCAGGAACCAATCATCCAACCGGTTCCACTCAAGTCCAATGCCTGCGGTGACCCGGACAAGCATGGCTGTCAACTCACACCCAAAGGGGGAAGCTCAGCTTCATCTTCCTCTGCAGAGGACAATAGCCCACTTTCTGAGGCAGCTATCGACATCTGATCCTCACCCGGAGCGCCAAATGGCACTCTGGGTCCCCCGTGGGAAGGACCCGCGTCATCACTCGGCATCTCAACGGCAAAAAACTGAATGAGTGGATGTGTGCCGACATCTTAAATACCCTTGGAGTGGCTCGGCATGCAAATTCCACTCGCAAATTCCATTGGCCGTTTTTCTAAAACTCAAGTGAGACCCCATTTGTCATTCTTTTGTCTTTCGAACATGACTGACTGATAGGAAACTGAATTTTCAGCAGCCATTACTGTAGTCTTCAGTGTCACATGATTCCTTAGAAATGCTGATATTATATTATATTATATTGTCAAAAACAGCTGTGCTGCTTATTACTTTTGTGAAAACTGTGATAATTTGTTTTCATTCTTTGATGAATAGAAAGTCCAAAGGAACAGCATTTTTTTTTAATGGAAATCTTCCGTAACATTAAATATCTTTTTCTGTCACATTGTTTTCCAATATATCCTTAGGAATTTATAGGATTGCTAATGTATTTATCATAATTTGGAACCAACACCCCATTATTTTATTTTGAATTCCGAATTTCATTGCATTCATTTTAATTCGTAGCAGATTTGTAGAGGATTTTTATTGGATCCCATTAAGACCCTTTTAGATTATTTCTAGATTTTATTAAAAAAAAGTTATATTAGCAAACCTATACATTCTTCTATGTTTTTTTCCCCCCTAGGCAGTCAGAACACATCAGCAACAAATTGTCAAGAAACTGCAAGAAAATCACCCTTTCCCATACACGCTGTAATAATTCATTCTTTTGTGCTCAAAGTAGGAGTGAGGCCGTGTTGTCTCAGTGGTGTGATTTGGCTGCACTGCGGGAAGCCAGCTTGTGTTGTGTGGATGATTTGTAGGGAAGAGGGATAGCTCTTTGTCCTGCTGCACAGGCTGCTGCAGCCATGGCGTCTGCCAGACCCACGATAATGAGATTCAAAGCAGGGTGCAGCTAATCGTCCATCTTAGACTGTTAGCCAAGTGGAGGAGCACCAGCACCTGTTGATGAGTATCTACCAGCCCCTCACTTTGTCATTATGGACGTCTTTCTGTGTGTGTGTGGCACTGCTGAAGGTACTAAAGACAATTGGATATAGTTCAAGAATCCAGATATTTTTTGCTGAGAGTAGATCAGTGGTATCTCTTGCACCACAATTGCCATCCAAATGTCTGTATACCAGCAACAACCAGTAAGGTCAAGAAGATCATGCTATGTCTGCTGCTCTCCACTGTGTCTATAAATCCAAATAATAATAATAAATGTCACTTTGGTTGATATTTTGTTTTGTAATGTAATGACTAACATTTAAAAATACATATTACATTATCCTATACAAATAAATGTTTCAACCCATTTTGAACAAAAGGTTCAAATAACCTTGTGTGGAATGATAATATTAGATGTTAAAGGTTCTTCATGGAACCATATGCCAATAAAGAACCTTTATTTTAAGAGTGTATATTGTTTTTACAATATGTGCCACAGTCTGTGCCTTAAAAGATAAAATGAAGAATATATATATATATATATATATATATATATATATATATATATATATATATATATATATATATATATATATATATATTTAACCCAACATGAACTGTCCACCCAAACATTTAAAATCACTATAGTTAGATCAAAATTACAACAAATCTTTCTCTACATTATATAAAACTTTAAAGCAGCCATGAGCGTCAAAAAAAAAAAGTCAAGGCCAGGAAGTGTCTGTAGGGAATTTTAGCATGATCACTATCTTCTCGAAAGTCTTGAAAGGGAAAAATGTCCAAAAGCAGTCAGTGCCCTTAAAAATAAATGATGTGAATTTTATATTTCTAAAATGAGGAAATCCATGAATGTTTAAGCAATCTTCAAGCCAGCTCAATGCACTTGGATATGAGTGCTTTCATACACATAGACGAAACATTCTGGTTATGGATGAATTAATGGCAACTCATGGACAGTGAGGTCTCATCTTCATCCTGCAGATATGTTTTGATATATCCTCTATTTCTATTTTAATGTATACTCTTAGAAAAAAAAAAGCTTCAATGGGGTTATTGTCTCAATTTTAAAGAACACTTATTTTTCTATATAAGAAATAGGGTAAGACCTAAACGTTTTTATATGAAGGTTCACTGAAGTTTCTTAAACAACCTTTTCTTCATAAGAGTGTATGCGAGCATGATCTTAAGACCAGAATATTTTTTCTGAACACTTTTCTGCACTCACCTGTTAAATCACCTCCTTGTCATATTTCAGTACCCAACAACACATAGCGTTTTCTGTCTGTCTTCCATGCTTTTGTTTTGTTTTGTTTTCTAATTGGGCATCTGAAGCCACAGTCCCTAGTTTGTCTCGGTCCTCCCATTCTTGTCTTGATTCACATGTGCTAGAAAATATATGGACTATCCACACCACACTTATCAGAGTTCATAAGGGAGTGGGAGAAGCAAACAGGCACACATCCATGATGCATTGCTGCTGGGACAGCTCAGGGTACACATAGTGTGCTGTTCTTCTATTATATTGGTCGGCAATTAGATTTTTTGTCGCTCTTGCAATGGCTTGATTAAATATTTATAGGGCACACAGAGAGCTCTCTAAAGTATGGCTGTATAACAACATATAGTGTAAAAAATAAAAACTGTAAAAGCAAGGAGAACTTTGGCCTGTAAGATGAAGTATAATAAAATGACATGATTCAATTGGCTTGAATCACGCTGCCAATAATTTCCGACAGTGGAGTGCTTTTAGTTACCTAAAATGCAACATGAACATAGTTTGATTCACTGTAAACAAAGACACCAACATAATTAATTAATTTGTTTCTGATTTATTTTTTAGGCTAAAAACATAAGTAGAATAAGAGACTGTGTGTGTGTGTGTGTGTGTGTGTGTGTGTGTGTGTGATAATCTAATTTATTGCCATATTGAGCACATAACATGTCTAATTTACATAGTGTTCAAGAATTATTACACCAAAGCAAGGTCAATAAAGACATGAGTTTGGTGTGGAAGAACTTGACTGGCCCATACAGAGCCCTGACTTCAACCCCATCGCACCTTTGAAATACATTGGAGGCCTTCTTGTCCAACATCCGTCCCTGATCTTACATGAATGGGAAAACAATTCCCCACAGAAACACACCAAAAACTTGTGGAAAGCCTTCGCAGAAGAGTGGAAGCTGTTATAGCAGTAAAAGGGGGACCAACTCCATGTATTCAGAATGCAATGATATTAAAGTCCATTTTGGTGTTCTGGTCAGGTTTCCCCAATACTTTTGTCCATAAAGTATCCGTACTCATAATGACACTATGTTTGTAGCAATCAATTTTGCCAGCCCTGTTTGTGTCTTGTTGCTGCGTAATTCAATTTATTGTATGCAATCAATGTCTTGAACTATAACAAAAGCCTTACATGCATAGCCTACACTTGCACACACACACTGAAGGAGTTTTGTCACTTTGAGAAATGCATTTTATGGCACCGCGCCTACAGCAGAGCAGCTTTAATGCAATTTACAGATGATTTTATACTAGCTCTGCACAAGCAGCTCACCTCTCTTCCCGTCTGGGTTTGCCATGGTAAGACAAGAGAGAAGATAAGAGAGTCTGCTTGAGGACTTGTCTCTGGCAACCTTTTCCTCTCAAAATTTACTAGGCAGAAAGATCCATTACATGGCAGACTGAAAGGCTCTCATGGACGACAGGCTTCTGAAAAATAATGCCAGCTGGATGACATCATCAGAGCACTCTATAGTCAACATACATTCAAAATAGAATGTATTTATTTACTATCCTTAATGCACTAGTCTTATTGTGCAGGATTATCCCAAGTAGCAAAATATTTATATAATATATCTTTGTTTTTCTTTTATCAAAATTATCCACCTCTGAAATGTCTTTCTTTTTTGAATGATGTCACAAATCCTTTTTTTTTTTATGCCTATCCACTTCAATCTCCTGGCTTTATTCTGGTATATAAAACCAACATTTCATGACCCTTGGAACTGAAATACACCAGATTATAAAAGTGAAATCGGTTACGAACTGTGTTTATATTTACTTTCCTACAATCTTAAAAGCACTTATATATATTTTTTTGCTTGTTTGTTTTGATATTATTTTATATAAACAAGAAGTTGTTTCAGTAGGCTACTTTTTGTGTTGTTGCTGTAATCACTTCCAGTTAATATGTTAATATGCATGCATTAGTTATCATTTAGATATTTGCATTAGTAATAAAGCATTCATGATTCTTAGATGATCTATTTGAGTTTAAGTGAATATAAGAGCACAACAAACTATTCAACTGTTCAAACTATCATTATAGAATAACCACGTAATAGTCAAATATCATATGAATATGTCAATTTAAAACTTGAAAGACGAAGTCCTGATTGGTTATGAAAGAATGTTTAAACATATGATTTGCATAAATCAAATGTCATGTCATGTTGTAATCGAGCAGCATGTGCATTGATGTTTTCAGTCTATAATCCCTGCCTCAGACGACACTATGATGTAGCAGCACACTTAAAATCTTCATTCCACTGGCGTACATTCAAAGACATAATGAGTGATATAATGAGATATTAATTTCTGCTGCGTTAAGACACATTGGAGCCGCAGGGATTGACAATATAGAATCTTAACGAGATTGTGACAACTGTTCAGGGATACTAAGCTCTCCTATCCCCACTGTGGCCTTGAACAAGGCACTTAGTCCCAAGATACGGCAGAGCTTCTGCAGTTAGTTGGATGACAAGCATTCATTTAATTAGCAGTAATGAATGTTATCTGCGTATGTAAACGGTAGGATCCAAACTCTGATTCCACTTAAAGTGTTAGTTCACACCAAAATGAAAATTCTGTCAGTAATTACTCACCCTCATGTTGTTCTAACCCCGTAAGACCTTCGTTCATCTTCGGAACACAAATTAAGATATTTTTTATTAAATCTGAGAGCTGGATCACTCCCCCATAGGCTTCTTAAGGGATCGAAACTGACCGGCCCAAAAGTTATGAAAGACATCGTTAAAATAGTCCGAGTGACTACAGTGGCTCAATCTTAAGTTTATCAAGCGCCGAGAATACTTTTTGTGCGCAAAAAAACAAACAAAAATTAAAGCTGCAAGCAGCAATGAAAAGGGCCCTCGCACCCGTACCGCCGCCACCCGGCGGTTTTAGGAAAACAGAGCACGGTGGGCAGTATGTAAATATAGGGGGAATATGTTAAAGTAATTTGCCCCACCCAATTCTGAAACCCACATCACACGTAAATTTTCATCACTTCTGAAGCGTGTGCAAAGTTTCATGAGTTTTTGAGCATGTTTAAGCCGGAGGACTATGTCAAAGTCATTTATTTTTAGCACACTTCCTGCTACCAGCAGGTGGCGCTATTACTATAACCGAATATGAGCATGGTCATGTGTTCAGGACAGGACAGGACAAATTTTAAGAGGATCATATAAAAACTGTAGGAGGAGTTCCCTTTCGAACGGTCACTTCGTATTACGTAGCTATACGCAGTGGGGAAACTCATTTTCCTCGATTTACTGAAGCATATATGTAAAACGCATTTCCAGCTGCACAGCTAGCACACTGAGCGTCTGACACGCTCATAGGCTGTGCTGCAGCAACTGCACATCCAATGGCGCGGGCGAATCTGACGCACGACCAATAAGCTAGCCCAACGTCAGAGCCCGTTGAGGGGGCGTGGCCCAGCCTATATAGACCCCCGAATTCGCCATTATAGCAGATTTTACTGCATGCCTATCTCCGTGCTGCGCAATCGGCTAGCTCTCTCCCGGGACGGCGAGGCCGCTTCAACCACGCTTTCCATTCCGAGGAAGAAGAAGCGTCGCAGCCAACGGCAACCGGAGGGTATGGAGATTTGTGAACGCACGCCGGCCGCGTCCCCACGTGCTTCACTTTCTCCGACTCAAACGCCATCACCGGTCCTGTTCGATGGCCGTGTTGCAGGTCTACCAGGCCAAACTCCTCCGGTCCATGGACGAGGCTGGCCCGGACCCGGAGACCTTTCGGGACCTGAGGAGTGCTACGGACTTAGCGTTGCGTGCTACTAAGTCTACAGCACAGGCCATCGGTAGAAACATGGCTAGTTTGGTCGTGCCTGAGCGCCATCTTTGGCTTAACCTCACCGAAATTAAGGAGGCCGACAAAACGAGGTTTCTCGACGCCCCGGTGTCCAGCTCCGGTCTCTTCGGCCCGGCGGTGAAGGGATTTCTGAGCGCTACCCGCTCCCCAGGCGTCAAGGCCCTCGACCCAGCGCCGGGGCCGACCAGGCGCCTCCGAAGTCGTCCTAGCACGGAGGGGAAAGAGAGAGGGCTCGTGTCTCGCGCTAGCCGGACCACCCTCGAAGAAACCAGCAAAACTTCCCACAGCTCCCTGTTCAGTTCAGGCGGCTGGGGATTTTATTATTGTAAACAGGCCCGCAGCAGTGAGCGCGTCTCTGCAAACAAACGCCGTTTTCACGGCGACCCAAATAAAGCACAAAAAGAGCATGTTTCACAATCACAACACACGGGTTCACGGTCCCCCTTCACTAGGCGGCCCCCGCCCTGTTGTAACACTGACTTCCCCCCGGGCAAAAGCCTATATAGTCAGTCAAACACTCAGTATGTGCACAAATCACATTATAAGGGTATCAGGTCCCCCTATGTTAGGCGGTCCCCCCCATTCAGTGTGTCACGCCCTAGCCACACGAGTGATGGCCTGGCAAGCCATCCCTGGTGTGTCGAGTTGGGTCATAAACACTATAAAGCGAGGCTACTCGCTCCAATTCGCTCGCAGACCCCCGATATTCCAGGCGGTTATCGAGACATCTGTGAAAAGCGGCATGGATCACGTGCTTCGCACCGAAGTTCAGGAATTATTAGCAAAAGGAGCGATAGAGTCAGTCCCTCCCGCGCTAATGTATTCGGGGTTTTACAGCCGCTATTTTCTAATTCCAAAGAAAGACGGCGGGCTCAGACCCATACTAGATCTGAGGCGTTTGAACAGGGCTCTCATGAGACGGCCTTTCAGAATGTTAACACTCAAACAAATTCTCGCGCAAGTTCGCCCGGGGGACTGGTTTGTTTCAATGGATCTGAAAGATGCATACTTTCATATTCAGATCGACCCTCGTCACAGGCCATTTTTGAGATTCGCCTTCGAGGGGAGGGCATATCAATACACCGTTCTGCGGTTCGGTCTGGCTCTGGCACCCCGTACATTCACGAAATGTATGGATGCAGCGCTCTCCCCACTGAAAAGCCAGGGAGTGCGTGTGCTGAATTATCTCGACGACTGGCTGGTGCTAGCGCAGTCGAGAGACGAACTAATAGTTTACAGGGATTTGATTCTCAGCCATTTAAAATGCCTGGGTCTCACAATCAACGTTGCCAGAAGCGAACTGAACCCCAGCCAGACTGTGGTCTTTCTGGGCACAGTTTTAGACTCGGTGACAATGAAAGCGCGGCTCACTCAAGAGCGCGCGCTCTCTGTGCAGACACTGGTAGCCGCATTCAGGGCGCGCGAGCGCGCGCCTCTGAAGAGGTTTCAGAAACTGCTTGGTCTAATGGCAGCTGCATCATCAGTACTCCACATGGGATTACTGCACATGCGCCCGCTGCAGCACTCGCTGAAACGCCGTGTGCCAACCCATGCATGGCAGTCAGGCAGCCTGCGCATTATGGTGAATCAGGGGTGTTTGAGAACACTGATTCCCTGGCGGGCTCAGGACTGGTATCGCAAGGGGGTGACCATGGGGATAGTTTCCAGGAGGAAGGTGGTTTTTACAGACGCATCCAACATGGGTTGGGGAGCGCTGCACGAGGGCAAGCCTGCCTCCGGCCTCTGGTCGAGCACGGAGCAGAGCTTACATATCAACTGTCTGGAAATGAAAGCAGTTGGTTTGGCCCTGGAAGCGTTTCTGTCAAACCTCAGGGGTCACCACGTCTTGGTCCGTACAGACAATGTGTCTGTGGTGGCCTACATAAATTGCCAGGGCGGCATCAGGTCAGGCAACCTGTATGCTATGGCGAGGGACCTCCTCATGTGGGCACAGGCCAATCTGAGCTCTCTGAGAGCAGCGCATGTCCCGGGCGTCCAGAATGTGGGCGCGGATATGCTCTCAAGGGGCAACACTCCCCTAGGCGAGTGGTCCCTGAACCCTCAGACGGTCAGACTAATATGGGAGAGGTTCGGCGAGGCCGAAGTCGACCTTTTCGCCTCGAGAGCCAACACCCACTGCAGGGTATTCTTCACGAAAAACAGGGATGCACTGGCTCATCTCTGGCCCAGCCGCCCCCTTTACGCGTTTCCCCCCGTCTCGATGATCCCACAAGTTATCGAGCGGGTCAGGGAGAGCGGATGCCCAGTCCTTCTGGTGGCTCCTCTCTGGAAATCCAGACCATGGTTTCCGGAACTGGTTCAGTTGTCAGACACGACCCCCTGGCCTGTTCCGATGAGGAAGGATCTCCTCACACAGGCCAACGGAACGATATGGCATCCCCGACCCGATCTATGGGCCCTCCATGTGTGGCCCCTAAACGGGTATCCGGGGACCTTCCGGACAGGGTCTTAAGCACTATCTCTGAAGCAAGGGCCCCGTCTACTCGGCGCCTTTATGCTTTAAAGTGGTCGGGTTTTTCCAGCTGGTGCTCGAGAAATCGTATTGACCCAGAGTCATGTGAGGTTTCGGTGGTGCTCTCCTTCCTGCAGGAGCTACTGGACGCGGGCCACACCCCGTCCACGCTCAAAGTGTATGTGGCAGCCATCGCAGCGCATCATGCTCTGGTGGCTGGCCAATCACTAGGAAGGAATGACCTGGTGGTAAAGTTTCTGAAGGGTGCTAGGAGGATTAACCCCTCCAGGCCCCCTTCGGTGCCGCCTTGGGACCTCTCCACAGTCCTTAGGGCCCTGAGGGGACCACCTTTTGAGCCGCTCCAGTCGGTTGATCTAAAACCACTTTCGCTAAAGACTGCTCTCCTGTTGGCATTGGCATCTATCAAGCGAGTGGGGCGTGGCCCAGCCTATATAGGCCCAGCCTATATTCCCTGCATATATAGGCCCAGCCTATATTCCCTGCAGGCGAAGGTGCTTTCGGTATGATTGAGACCTGTCAGTGGCTGGTCTTGTCTACAAAAATTACTGTGCATAATCACATACATATTTATATAAACCCGCTTAGGCCGGTAATAAAGTTATACTAATAATCCCGACGGTGTCTGGTTTTGTTAGTATATTCTGTTAGTTGTTACTGACTTTATATATATATTATTCAGACCCGACTGTGTCTGGTCTGTTATATATACATGTATATGCATATGTTATTGGGTTCTGGCTTGTTCTGTTAGCTCAGGGGTCCTGAGTTGCAGTGCAACCAGTTACTCAGGGTGCGGCGTTTTGCATGGCGTCCCCACTGCGTATAGCTATGCAATACGAAGTGACCGTTCGAAAGGGAACTACTCGGTTACTATCGTAACCTCAGTTCCCTGAGAGAGGGAACGAGTATTGCGTAGCCGGCCGCACTATGGTAATTGGTGAAGTGGTCGCTTCAGTCGTATAAACCTGCTATAATGGCGAATTCGGGGGTCTATATAGGCTGGGCCACGCCCCCTCGACGGGCTCTGACGTTGGGCTAGCTCATTGGTCGTGCGTCAGATTCGCCCGCGCCATTGGATGTGCAGTTGCTGCAGCACAGCCTATGAGCGTGTCAGACGCTCAGTGTGCTAGCTGTGCAGCTGCAAATGCGTTTTACATATAGGCTTCAGTAAAACGAGGAAAAGGAGTTTCCCCACTGCGTATAGCTACGCAATACTCGTTCCCTCTCTCAGGGAACTGAGGTTACGATAGTAATCGAGTAGTTTGTTAAAGTACGAAGCCTGAAAATGGCAAAAACTGCACAAAAATCAGAGAGGAAAATACAAAATGGCAGACTTCCAGTTGTGTTTAGGGCTATGCTCCAAGATACTTTTTAGTAGGTATTGGGTTATTACATGTATGTACCGAATTTGGTCCACGTACGTGAAACGTAGCGCCAGGGGCAATTAGTCTAAATATTTGTTTGCCCAACTTTTTGCCCATTTGCCCCACCCAGTTCTGAAACCCATATCAGATGTAAATTTCGGGCAGTATGTAATGATAATAAATATAGGAGGACTATGTCAAAGGATTTGTATTTGCACACTTCCTGCTACCAGCAGGTGGCGCTATTGCTATAACCAAATATGAGCATGGTTATGTGTTCAGGACAGGACTCTTATCAAACATGTGAAGTTTGGGGCAGATCGGACATTGTATGCCTGAGTTACTGCAGGCTGTCTGTGGTTGCCTAGCAACATTGGAACTGCAAGCAATGTTGAACTATATGACATATTCATGCACAAATCACCAAAAGGCTGAAATTGGGTGTACATTTGTCAGGCCGCCAAGGGCACACCCTTCGACGGAAACTCAAGATCTTCGCAATGTAATGTCGCAAAGGCCTTAAGATTACACTCACCAAATTTGAAGAGGATCAGATCAAAACTGTAGGAGGAGTTCGTTAAAGTACAACGTCTGGAAATGGCAAAAACTACACAAAATCTGAGAGGAAATTCAAAATAGCTGACTTCATGTTGTGTTTAGGGCTATGCTCCAAGAGACTTTTTTGTAGGTATTGTGTCATTACATGTATGTACCGAATTTCACACCTGTACGTCAAAGGTAGAGCCGGGGCAATAATGTAGGGGGCGCTATTGAGCCATTTTGCCCCATACATTTGTCAGGCCGCCGAGAGCACACCCTTCGACGAAAACTCAAGATCTTCGCAATGTAATGTCGCAAAGGCCTTAAGATTACACTCACCAAATTTGAAGAGGATCAGATCAAAACTGTAGGAGGAGTTTGTTAAAGTACAACGTCTGGAAATGGCAAAAACTACACAAAATCTGAGAGGAAATTCAAAATAGCTGACTTCCTGTTGTGTTTAGGGCTATGCTCCAAGAGACTTTTTTGTAGGTATTGTGTCATTACATGTATGTACCGAATTTCACACCTGTACATCAAACGTAGAGCCGGGGCAATAATGTAGGGGGCGCTATTGAGCCATTTTGCCCCACACATTTGTCAGGCCGCCGAGAGCACACCCTTCGATGAAAACTCAAGATCTTCGCAATTTAATGTCGCAAAGGCCTTAAGATTACACTCACCAAATTTGAAGAGGATCAGATCAAAACTGTAGAAGGAGTTCGTTAAAGTACAACATCAGGAAATTACGAAAAATGCACAAAATCTAGGAGGAAGTTCAAAATAGCTGACTTCCTGTTGTGTTTAGGGCTATGCTCCAAGAGACTTTTTTGTAGGTATTGGGTCATTACATGTATGTACCAAATTTCATACCTTTATGTGAAACGTAGAGCCGGGGCAAAAAGTGGGGGCAATAATTTACAGAATTTGCCCCACCCAATTTTGAAAACCATATCACACGTATATTTTCACCACTTCTGAAGCGTGTGCAAAGTTTCATGAGTTTTCGAGCATGTTTAGGCCCTCTAAAAAGCGATTCTTTTAAGAGAAGAATAATAAATATATATATAAATATAGCTGCGAGCAGCGATTACGGGCCCAAGCCGGTGGCACCGCTACCCCGGTGCCTTTAGTTACCTAAAGGCACCGGGGTAGCGGTGCCGCCGGCTTTGGCCCTTCATCGCTGCTCGCAGCTATATTTATATAATTATATATATATATATATATATATATATATATATATAAAAAGCCGGTGGCACCGCCACCCTGGTGCCTTTAGGGTTATTGTGCACAACGTGACACAAAATATCTGCTCGCTATCTGCCGAACGGTTCTGGTAGTTCCGCTTCAGCACTGATGATGTTGTAGAAATAGTGTGCTCTGGTTGGTCTGGATTATTCGGGATTTTTTATTTTATACAGAAATAAGTTATTTATAATTCAGATGAGAATAAAGTTAGTGTTGATTAAAATTAAGGAAAACAAATATATTGATCTGAAATATAGCACATTAATTTGAAATTTATTTAGGTTCAAAAACCAAACATACAATCTAAATTTAATTTAAAGCAAACAATACATTTAAAATATATGGGTTGTATGCAATTTTTTTTTTTTTAAAAATATATATATCCAAAAAGACAAGGCCTTAAAGGGTTAAACTAATAAGCACTTTGAATATTCTAAACAGAATAAGCACTAGTCGCTAATGAATAAGTACTAGTACTTAATGGAATAGATACTAATATCTAAAAAATAAGTACTAGAAGCATGAAAATAGAGACTAGAAGGTTAAAATGATTAAATGTTAAAACGGCTTGCCATATTGGCTCAGAGAGAGAGAGAGAGAAAATGACCATATTCAAACCACCATATTCAACTTCCTCTTGGTCTGAGCTAATGACAGTTAATTAGAAAGTTGTCCGGCTTGATCTAAACAATATGCGTATCGAGTTTTATGATTGTAGGTAAAACTATAAAACTAACCCCCCCACTTTTGTCAAAAGGTGGCGCTACTGAGTGCCTGCACCACGCCCGTTTCTGAAACTTTGCACATGTCTACTGGCTAATAAATGTGATCTGTCTGTCGAGTTTCATGCAATTTTAAGCAATTTCAGGCATGCTAAGAGTCTCAAAAGCATCCAAAAAGAATATTAAAGTTTGATGCGTTGCCATGGCAACAGTATCTAAGACATCAATAATCCTTTCACAGGTCTACATCTGGCGAGTGTCTACATTATACACATAAAGTTTGAAGCAAATCGGGTAAAAATAAGAGGGTGATTTCAAAGCATTTTGAAAGTGACACACTTCCTGCTGCCAGTTGGTGGCGCTATAACTTTGACTCACAATAGTCACATCCATGTGATCGGCCTCTTACAGCGAACACACTGCTGAAGTTTCATCAAGATCAGTTAATGTATGCAGAAGTTATAACACACTTCCTGTTTCCATTATTCGCCATAAATTCATTTCCTCGCCACGGCCAAACCGTTCGAGATATCAAAAATCCCCTGGCAATTTTTCATCCTCAATGTCTTGACATCATGCACACCGAGTTTCGTTGCGATTGGTTGAATTCTCTAGGAGGAGTATATCGAATTCCAGGGGCATACGCTTCCAAACAAACCATAATAGCTGACTTCCTGTTGGGCTGGGGTAAAAAGTAAAAGTACAAAGGATATATGAACCGATGAGATCTATATGTCTACCGAGTTTCATATTATTACATGCAAGCGTGTTTGATTTATGGACCAAGTTGTCGCACCCCGTTCCAGGGGGCGCTGTCGAGCCCCCCTGCCACGCCCGGGTACCATCTTCAGCCTGCCCCTGATGGCCGCGGGTTCTGACCTGTGTGCAAAGTTTCAAGAGTTTTCGTGCACGTTAAGAGCCCCAAAAGTGCCCGAATAGTCGTTAGAATAATAATAATAATAATAAATATAGCTGCGAGCAGCGATTACGGGCCCAAGCCGGTGGCACCGCAACCCTGGTGCACCAGGGTGGCGGTTCCGCCGGCTTTGGCCCTTCATCGCTGCCCTAGTACTAGTACTTAATGGAATAGATACTAGTATCTAAAAAATAAGTACTAGTAGCATGAAAATAGAGACTAGTAGGTTAAAATGATTAAATGTTAAAACGGCTTGCCATATTGGCTCAGAGAGAGAGAGAGAGAGAGAAAAAATGACCTTTTAAATACTAGTACCTATTAATAGATACTAGTATTTATTCAATAAATACTAGTACTAAGTCATTAGATACTAGTACCTATTAAATAGATGCCAGTACTTATTCATTAGCTACTAGTACGTATTCAAAAGAATATCTAAAGAATAAGCACTAGTATCTAAAGAATAGGCACTAGTACTAAAGAATAAGCACTAGTCGCAAATGAATAAGTACTAGTACTTAATGGAATAGATACTAGTATCTAAAAAATAAGTACTAGTAACATGAAAATAGAGACTAGTAGGTTAAAATGATTAAATGTTAATACGGCTTGCCATATTGGCTCAGAGAGAGAGAGAGAGAGAGAAAATGACCAAGGAAAACAAATATATTGTTCTAAAAGAGAGAGATTTTTTTTTTCTTAGCCCACACTTTTATTAGGTCAGTGACAAAACCCCATTATTGCATCATCTCACCAACAATCAACACAGCAAAACGCTAAAAGTTAAATCCCCCTCAAACACAGCACAACAAACTTCATTGAAACACCAATGCAAAATAAAGGTTCCCAAATCTTGCATCTCCTTATAATACTTCAACTCAACTGAGATCCTAGATCTAATAAATGCCTTAAACAACAGTACACTATCCTGGCAATGCATATTTCGAATCATGTTTTTCCTTGAGAGAGAGAGAGAGAGAGAGAGAGAGAGAGAGAGAGAGAGAGAGAGAGAGAGAGAGAGAGAGAGAGAGATTGATGGAGCGAGGGGAGGGGAAAGAGTAGGACAGACAGAGACTAAGTTTATGGACCAAGTTAATTTAATTAATAAACTAATTATATAAAACTATTGTCAATGCACTACAATTAAACTGGTTATATGCCTTTACTTTATTAAAAAAACGTATTTAAAAAATACAAGGCTTAAGACATTTATTTTCTTTTTTAATGCAGGCCAAATCACACAGCAGTGAAATGGTTAATCTACCCCCCCCTCCCCCTCCCCCTCCCCCTCCCCACACTCACAGACACACACAGACAGCAGGCACAGAGAAGTAGGCTCAGAGAGAAATTACCGTATTCAAACCAAAAAATCTGACTTCCTTTTGGTCGTTGCTAATGACTGTAAATTAGAAAGTTGTCTGGCTTGAGGAGAACTATATAAATACAGATTTTTGTAACTGTAGATGAAACTAACCCCCCCCCACTTTTGTCAAAAGGTGGCGCTACTGAGTCCCTGCACCACGCCCGTTTCTGAAACTTTGCACATGTATACTGGCTAATAAATGTGATCTGTCTGTCGAGTTTCATGCAATTTTAAGCAATTTCAGGCATGCTAAGAGTCTCAAAAGCATCCAAAAAGAATATTAAAGTTTGATGCGTTGCCATGGCAACAGTATCTAAGATATCAATAATCCTTTCACAGGTCTACATCTGGCGTGTGTTTACATTATACACATAAAGTTTGAAGCAAATCGGGTAAAAATAAGAGGGTGATTTAAAAGCATTTTGAAAGTGACACACTTCCTGCTGCCAGTTGGTGGCGCTATAACTTTGACTCACAATAGTCACATCCATGTGATCGGCCTCTTACAACGAACACACTGCTGAAGTTTCATCAAGATCAGTTAATGTATGCAGAGGTTATAACACACTTCCTGTTTCTCTCTTCGCGCCATAATTTCGTTTCCTCGCCACGGCCAAACCGTTTGAGATATCAAAAATCCCCTGGCAATTTTTCATCCTCAATGTCTTGACTTCATGCTGACCGAGTTTTGAGCCATTTCTGTGAATTCTCTAGGAGAAGTACTTTAAATTCCATTGCATGCGTTTTCCAAACAACCCTAAATAGCCGACTTCCTGTTGGGCTGGGGTAAAAAGTAAGAGTATGAAGTATATATGAACCGATGAGATCTATATGTGTACCGAGTTTCATATTCTTACATGCAAGCGTGTTTGATTTATGGACCAAGATTTCGGACCCCGTTCCAGGGGGCGCTGTCTAGCCCCCCTGCCACGCCCGGGTATCATCTTCAGCCCGACCCTGATGGCCGCGGGTTCTGACCCGCGTGCAAAGTTTCAAGAGTTTTCGGGCACGTTAAGGGCCCCAAAAGTGCCCGAATAGTCGTAAGAAAAAAAAAAAAAAAAAAAAAAAAAAAAAAAATCCTAAGGAAAACAATAGGGCTCTTCACCCTTTCAGGGCTTGGGCCCTAAATATATATATATAAATATAGCTGCGAGCAGCGATTACGGGCCCAAGCCGGTGGCACCGCAACCCCGGTGCCTTTAGTTACCTAAAGGCACCGGAGTGGCGGTGCCACCGGCTTTGGCCCTTCATCGCTGCTCGCAGCTATATTTATATATATATATATATATATATAAACAAGCCGGTGGCACCGCCACCCTGGTGCCTTTAGGGTTACTGTGCATGACGGGCAATAACTTAACCCCGCTTTGACTGTTGAGAAGATGCAACCTTCTGAAACCTAAAATGAAAAATGAGACACCCTACGGTCTCATGGACTTAATGGACACATGAAATAAGTACACAAGATTGAAAGTTAAATCAAGTGTGCCAAGACAGAATATTACTTGCCTGATCTGATTAGAAAAAAGTTTGTGTGTGTGTGTGTGTGTGTGTGTGTGAAACGTGATTGAACAATGTAGACATAAAAACATACTCCGTCCTTTTGTTCATACAGGACATTATTCAAACTGCAAAGTGTTTACTTATATTTGTGTACAATCTCAATAAAACACAACATTGTGCTTTTGTCAAACTGTAAACTACAACTGTCACCCAACCAAAATCTCCTTTTTATTTTATACAGAAATAAATAGTCTATCATTCAGATGAGAATAAAGTTAGTTCAAATTTTAAGGAAAACTCTGAAATATAGCACATTCATTTAAAATTCATTCAGGTTCAATTACCAAACATTCAAATCTTAATGTAATTTAAAGCAAACAATACATTTAAAATATATGGGTTGTATGCCTATTTTTTTATATAAAAAGATATACACTCACCGGCCACTTTATTAGGTACCCCATGCTAGTAACGGGTTGGACCCCCTTTTGCCTTCAGAACTGCCTCAATTCTTCGTGGCATAGATTCAACAAGGTGCTGGAAGCATTCCTCAGGAAGTTTGGTCCATATTGACATGATGGCATCACACAGTTGCCGCAGATTTGTCGGCTGCACATCCATGATGCGAATCTCCCGTTCCACCACATCCCAAAGATGCTCTATTGGGTTGAGATCTGGTGACTGTGGAGGCCATTTTAGTACAGTGAACTCATTGTCATGTTCAAGAAACCAATTTGAAATGATTAGAGCTTTGTGACATGGTGGAAGTAGCCATCAGAGGATGGGTACATGGTGGCCATAAAGGGATGGACATGGTCAGAAACAATGCTCAGGTAGGCCGTGGCATTTAAACGATGCCCAATTGGCACTAAGGGGCCTAAAGTGTGCCAGGAAAACATCCCCCACACCATTACACCACCACCAGCCTGCACAGTGGTAACAAGGCATGATGGTTCCATGTTCTCATTCTGTTTACGCCAAATTCTGACTCTAACATCTGAATGTCTCAACAGAAATCGAGACTCATCAGACCAGGCAACATTTTTCCAGTCTTCAACTGTTCAATTTTGGTGAGCTATTGCAAATTGTAGCCTCTTTTTCCTATTTGTAGTGGAGATGAGTGGTACCCGGTGGAGTCTTCTGCTGTTGTAGCCCATCCGCCTCAAGGTTGTGCGTGTTGTGGCTTCACAAATGCTTTGCTGCATACCTCGGTTGTAACGAGTGGTTATTTCAGTCACTGTTGCCCTTCTATCAGCTCGAACCAGTCTGGCCATTCTCCTCTGACCTCTGGCATCAACAAGGCATTTCCGCCCACAGAACTGCCGCTCACTGGATGTTTTTTCTTTTTCGGACCATTCTCTGTAAACCCTAGAGATGGTTGTGCGTGAAAATCCCAGTAGATTAGCAGTTTCTGAAATACTCAGACCAGCCCTTCTGGCACCAACAATCATGCCACGTTCAAAGTCACTCAAATCAACTTTCTTCCCCATACTGATGCTCGGTTTGAACTGCAGGAGATTGTCTTGACCATGTCTACATGCCTAAATGCACTGAGTTGCCGCCATGTGATTGGCTGCTTAGAAATTAAGTGTTAACGAGCAGTTGGACAGGTGTACCTAATAAAGTGGCCGGTGAGTGTATATCCAAAAAGACAAGGCCTAAACTTTAACAAGGGTTAAAAAATCACTGTAACAGACACAATCATACACACACACACACACACACACACGCACACACACACACACACACACACACACACACACACACAGACACACACACACAAGTCAAATCACTTACATTTTAGATGCAATATTGACTTTTTTCTGTTTCAGCAGCGAAAATAGTTAAACAAAGATCACAGCAGAACCATCGAGCATCTCACAGCAACGTGTTTTCTCATTACTGAATGATTCAGCATTTTGAACGAATTCATTGACTTAAAGAGTCAATGACCAATCCTTAATCTGTCTCATT
Source organism: Rhinichthys osculus (assembly GCA_029959095.1). Taxonomy (NCBI): domain Eukaryota; kingdom Metazoa; phylum Chordata; class Actinopteri; order Cypriniformes; family Leuciscidae; genus Rhinichthys; species Rhinichthys osculus. Next base: position 36,873,332 of record JARWKJ010000004.1, on the reverse strand, counting down.
CATGAATGACTCAGCCGTTCGAACAAATGAATCAATGACTCGCTCATTAAGACGGTCGCCTGGCGACACCTAATGATGGTTTAGTGATATGTTAAAAAGTATCATTCTTTCAAACGATTGTTAATTAACTCATATTTGAAACATAAGCTATATATATATATATATATATATATATATACACACATATATATACACAAAAATAAAATAAAAACACATTTGAAGCGTGTTTGCTTACTAAATTGTGAGCAGAACGAAAGTTGCAGCAAATATCAGCAACAGGAGTCAAATTTCATTAATCACGAGAGTGAAGAGCTGACTGGAAAAATTATGACGGAATACTTTGTGTAAAAGCGCCTATTTAAGCGAATCTGTCATTTACTCTTTTGTTGTTGTGTTTTCCCTGAAAACCGGAAGCAATCGGTCCCCGATATGGCGCTAATTTTAAAGTGACACTAAAAAGTATGCGGCTGCACTGGCATTCATAACGGTGCGCGTCCATGGCGAGGAGCGAGCAAAACAGAGCGAACATTTTTTCATTTCTACTTCCATAGAAATTCATTTGAGCGCACTGTGAGCGCCACCACTATAAATGTCCATGCGGACGTCCTTACTTTACTTTCACTTTTAACTTAGCGATTTAAAAGCCCCCGGTGTTACACGTCAAATAACCGGTGAGAAAATATTCTCGGAGTCACATAGGCTACCTAATATATTTAAATACAATAGGCCTACCTGATTTTGAACACAAGAGGGCAGTATAGCCCTATGTATTATTTGATATATATATTTTTTTTAACCGAATAGTGCATCCTGGCTGTTTTTAAACTTGTACATTATTCTTAAATTGAAAACAAGAATAAAATGGGTTTAGTTGTGATATTTGTATAATTTTATCTAGAAATAAATGGTGTATAATTAAATTTTTTAGAAGATATGAGGCTTTTAGTGTTTATTTTTTTTACATGACTTTAATCCCTCGCCATAGCAAAACAATTAGAGATATTCAATAGATATTCACAATTATGCTTCTTTAATGTATTTTCATCATGTTGAAAAAATTTGGTGGGAATAAAATAAACCACTTAAGAGGAGTGGGTAAAAATGTAGAGGCTGGTTTTGCAAAACATTCACATTCAGACCAAAATCCCACTTCCTTTTGGGCTGGCTTAAAGTTGTTTGGCCCGATGAGATCTATATACCGAGTTTCATAATATTACATGCAAGTGTGTTTGATTTATGGACCAAATTTTCAGACCAAGTTTATGGACCAAGTTAATTTAATTAATAAACTAATTATATAAAACTATTTTCAATGCACTGCAATTAATTTGGTTATATGCCTTTACTTATTAATAAAACCTATTTAAAAAATACAAGGCGTAAGCCATTTATTTTCCTTTTTAATGCAGGCAAAACCACACAGCAGTGAAATGGTTAATCTAGCCCCCCTCCCCCTCCCCACACTCACAGACACACACACACACACACACACACACAGAGAGACGTAGGCTCAGAGAGAGACACATAAAATGACAATTTTTAAACCAAAATATCTAACTTCCTGTTGGTCGTAGCTAATTACGGTAAATTAGAAAGTTGTCCGGCTCGAAGAGTACAATATACATATCGAGTTTTGTTACTGTAGATAAAACTAACCCCCCCACTTTTGTCAAAAGCATTTAGAAAGTGACACACTTCCTGCTGCCAGTTGGTGGCGCTATAACTTTGACTCACAATAGTTACATCCATCTGATTGGCCTCTTACCCCGAACACACTGCTGAAGTTTCATCAAGATCAGTTAATGTATGCAGAAGTTATAACACTTCGTGTTTCTCTTTTCTCGCCATAAATTCGTTTCCTCGCCACGGCCAAAGCGTTCGAGATATCAAAAATCCGTCCGCAATTTAGCATCTTCAATGTGTTGACCTCAAGCTGACCGAGTTTGGCGGTAAGCTGATGCAATCTCTAGGAGAAGTACTTCAAATTCCTGAGCAAGCGTTCTCCAAACAACCCATAATAGCCGACTTCCTGTTGGGCTGGCGTAAAACTTGACCGAGGGTAAGTTGTTCGGCCCGATGAGATCTATATGTGTATTGAGTTTCAGATTAATTCATGCAAGCGTGTTTGATCTATGGACCAAGTTTTGGGGACCCCGTTCAAGGGTGCGCTGTTGAGCCCCCCTGCCACGCCCGGGTACCAGCTTCAGCCCGGGCCTGATGGCTGTGGGCGCTGACCTGTGTGCAAAGTTTCAAGAGTTTTCAAGCACGTTAAGGGCCCGAAAAGCCCCTGAAACCTTGAACACCATTAAAATAATAGTCAAATTCCCCAACCCCCCCACACACAGAGACAGAGGGAGAAAATTCTCCTGAAAATCATATTCAAACCAAAATATCTGACTTTGTGTTGTTCGGAGCTAATGACTGTCAATTAGAAAGTTGTCCGGCTCGAGGAGACGAATATCCATACCGATTTTTGTTACTGTAGGTAAAACTAATACCCCATTTTTGACTAAAGGTGGCGCTACTGAGCCCCTCACCACGCCCGTTTCTGAAACCTAGCACGTGTCTACTAGCTAATAAATGTGATGTGTCTGTCGAGTTTCAAGCATGCTAAGAGTCTCAAAAGCATCAAAAAAGAATATTAAAGTTTGATGCATTGCCATGGCAACATTATCTTAGATATTAAACAATCCTTTCACAGGTCTACATCTGCTGTGTTTTTACATTATACAGATGAAGTTTGAAGCAAATCGGGTAAAAATAAGAGGGTGATTTCAAAGCATTTTGAAAGTGACACACTTCCTGCTGCCAGTTGGTGGCGCTATAACTTTGACTCACAATAGTCACATCCATGTGATCGGCCTCTTACAGCGAACACACTGCTGAAGTTTCATCAAGATCACACAATGTATGCAGAAGTTATAACACACTTCCTGTTTCTTGTTTCTCGCCATAAATTAGTTTCCTCGCCATGGCCAAAGCGTTCGAGATATCAAAAATCCCCTGGCAATTTTTCATCCTCAGTGTCTTGACTTCATGCTGACCGAGTTTCGTGCCGTGTGTTTGAATTCTCTAGGAGGAGTATTTCGAATTCCTGAGCATGGGTTTTCCAAACAACCCTAAATAGCCGACTTCCTGTTGGGCTGGGGTAAAAAATCAGAGCATGAAGTATATATGAACCGATGAGATCTATAAGTGTACCAAGTTCCATATTATTCCATGCAAGCGTGTTTGATTTATGGACCAAGTTTTCGGACCGCGTTCCAGGGGGCGCTGTCGAGCCCCCCTGCCACGCCCGGGTACCAGCTTCAGCCCGGCCCTGATGGCCGCGGGTTCTGACCCGTGTGCAAAGTTTCAAGAGTTTTTGAGCACGTTAAGGCCCCCAAAAGTGCCCAAAAGGTAGTAAAATAATAATAAATATAGCTGCGAGCAGCGATTACGGGCCCAAGCCGGTGGCACCGCAACCCCGGTGCCTTTAGTTACCTAAAGGGTGGCGGTGCCGCCGGCTTTGGCCCTTCATCGCTGCTCACAGCTATATTTATATATATATATATATAAAAAGCCGGTGGCACCGCCACCCTGGTGCCTTTAGGGTTATTGTGCACGACGTGACACAAAATATCTGCTCGCTATCTGCCGAACGGCTCTGGTAGTTCCGCTTCAACACTGATGATGTTGTAGAAATAGTGCGCTCTGGTTGGTCTGGATTATTCGGGATTTTTTATTTTATACAGAAATAAGTTATTTATAATTCAGATGAGAATAAAGTTAGTGTTGATTAAAATGAAGGAAAACAAATATATTGATCTGAAATATAGAACATTAATTTTAAATTTATTTAGGTTCAATTACCAAACATACAATCTTAATTTAATTTAAAGCAAACAATACATTTAAAATATATTGGTTGTATGCACTTTTTTTTATAAAAAAAAGATATATACCCAAAAAGACAAGGCCTTAAAGGGTTAAACTCTTGTCACTGTAACAGACACAATCTCTCTCTCTCTCTCACACACACACACACGTCAAGTCACTTACATTTTAGATGCAATATTGAATAAGCAGAAAAATCCGATTTTCTGCTCTGAAAATATAAATAAGCATAAAAATTGAATAGGCACTTTGAATATTCTAAACAGAATAAGCACTAGTCGCTAATGAATAAGTACTAGTACTTAATGGAATAGATACTAGTATCTAAAAAATAAGTACTAGTAGCATGAAAATAGAGACTAGTAGGTTAAAATGATTAAATGTGAAGACGGCTTGCCATATTGGCTCAGAGAGAGAGAGAGAGAGAGAGAGAGAGAGAGAGAGAGAGAGAGAGAGAGAAAATTACCTTTTAGATACTAGTACCTATTAATAGATACTAGTATTTATTCAATAAATACTAGTACTAAGTCATTAGATACTAGTACCTATTAAATAGATACCAGTACTTGTTCATTAGCTACTAATACGTATTCAAAAGAATATCTAAAGAATAAGCACTAGTATCTAAAGAATAGGCACTAGTACTAAAGAATAAGCACTAGTCGCAAATGAATAAGTACTAGTACTTAATGGAATAGATACTAGTATCTAAAAAATAAGTACTAGTAGCATGAAAATAGAGACTAGTAGGTTAAAATGATTAAATGTTAAAGCGGCTTGCCATATTGGCTCAGAGAGAGAAAGAGAGAGAGAAAATGACCATATTCAAACCACAATATATGACTTTCTGAGAGTCGGAGCTAATTACTTTAAATTAGAAAGTTGTTCGGATTGAGGAGAAGAATATACACGCTGAGTTTTGTAACTGTAGGTAAAACTAACTAAGTTATAACACACTTTATATGTCCTTTTTTAGTAATGAAAATTAATTTCCTCTCCGCGGCCAAACCGTTCGAGATATCAAAAATCTGTCCGCAATTTTGCATCCTCAATGTCTTGACTTCATGCACACCGAGTTTGGCAATGATTGAATGAATTGCCTAGGAGTAGTACTTCAAATTCCACAGCAAGCGTTTTCCAAACAACCCATAATAGCCGATTTCCTGTTGGGCTGGCGTAAAACTTGACCGGGGGAAAGATGTTCGGCCCGATGAGATCTATATGTGTACTGAGTTTCATATTAATTCATGCAAGCGTGTTGGATATATGGACCAAATTGTTGGACCCCGTTCAAGGGGGCGCTGTTGAGCCCCCCTGCCACGCCCGGGTACCAGCTTCAGCCCGGCCCTGATGGCCGTGAGTTCTGACCTGTGTGCAAAGTTTCAAGAGTTTTTGAGCACGTTAAGAGCCCCAAAAGCCCCTGAAACCTTGAACTCCATTAAAAGCAATAGACAAATCCCTCACACACAGAGACGAAGAGAGTGGGAGAGAAAATTCTCAGAAACATCCACATTCAAACTAAAATATCTGACTTCCTCTTGGTCTGAGCTAATGACAGTTAATTAGAAAGTTGTCTGACTTGATCTGAACAATATGCGTACCGAGTTTTATGATTGTAGGTAAAACTATAAAACTAACACCCCCACTTTTGTCAAAAGGTGGCGCTACTAAGTCCCTGCACCACGCCCGTTTCTGAAATTTTGCACATGTATACTGGCTAATAAATGTGATCTGTCTGACGAGTTTCATGCAATTTTAAGCAATTTCAGGCATGCTAAGAGTCTCAAAAGCATCCAAAAAGAATATTAAAGTTTGATGTGTTGCCATGGCAACAGTATCTAAGATATCAATAATCCTTTCACAGGTCTACATCTGGCGTGTGTCTACATTATACACATAAAGTTTGAAGCAAATCGGGTAAAAATAAGAGGGTGATTTAAAAGCATTTTGAAAGTGACACACTTCCTGCTGCCAGTTGGTGGCGCTATAACATTGACTCACAATAGTCACATCCATGTGATCGGCCTCTTACAGCGAACACACTGCTAAAGTTTCATCAAGATGAGTTACTGTATGCTGAAGTTATAACACACTTCCTGTTTCCATTATTCGCCATAAATTCGTTTCCTCGCCACGGCCAAACCGTTCGAGATATCAAAAATCCCCTCGCAATTTTTCATCCTCAATGTCTTGACTTCATGCTGACCGAGTTTCGTGGCATTTCTTTGAATTCTCTAGGAGAAATACTTTAAATTCCATTGCATGAGTTTTACAAACAACCCTAAATAGCCGACTTCCTGTTGGGCTGGGGTAAAAAGTAAGAGCATGAAGTATATATGAACCGATGAGATCTATATGTGTACCGAGTTTCATATTATTACATGCAAGCGTGTTTGATTTATGGACCAAGTTTTCAGACCCCGTTCCAGGGGGCGCTGTCGAGCCCCCCTGCCACGCCCGGGTACCATCTTCAGCCCGGCCCTGATGGCCGCGGGTTCTGACCCGTGTGCAAAGTTTCAAGAGTTTTCGAGCACGTTAAGGGCCCCAAAAGTGCCCGAATAGTCGTAAGAAAAATATAGAAAATGAGTTTCCAAACAACCCATAATAACCGACTTCCTGTTGGCCTGACATAAAACTTAGAGCACGAAAGTTGTTTGGCCCGATGAGATCTATAAGTGTACCGAGTTTCAGATTATTACATGCAAGCGTGTTTGATATATGGACAAGTGTTCAAACCCCATTCCAGGGGGCGCTGTCGAGCCCCCCTGCCACGGCCGGGTACCATCTTCAGCCCGGCCCTGATGGCCGCGGGTTCTGACCCGTGTGCAAAGTTTCAAGAGTTTTTGAGCACGTTAAGGCCCCCAAAAGTGCCCAAAAGGTAGTAAAATAATAAAAAGAAGAAGAAGAAATATATATATATATATAAATATAGCTGCGAGCAGCGATTACGGGCCCAAGCCGGTGGCACCGCAACCCCGGTGCCTTTAGTTACCTAAAGGCACCGGAGTGGCGGTGCCGCCGGCTTTGGCCCTTCATCGCTGCTCGCAGCTATATTTATATATATATATATATATATAAACAAGCCGGTGGCACCGCCACCCCGGTGCCTTTAGGGTTACTGTGCATGACGGGCAATATCGTAACTCCGCTTTGACCTTTGAGAAGATGTGTGCTGTAGAGCTTGCATTGGTGTGGGCTCTGCAAAAGTGTGCATTGAGGGCACATATCAACCACAAAGTATGCGTGAGCAACCTTCTGAAACCTAAAATGAAAAATGAGACACCCTACGGTCTCATGGACTTAATGCACACATGAAATAAGTACACAAGTTTGAAAGTTATAAGAAGTGTGCCAAGACAGAATATTACTTGCCTGATCTGATTAGAAAAATAGTTGGTGTGTGTGTGTGTGTGTGTGTGTGTGTGAGGCGTGATTGAACAATGTAGACATAAAAACATACCCCGTCCTTTTGTTCATACAGGACATTATTCAAACTGCAAAGTGTTTACTTATATTTGTGTACAATCACAATAAAACACAACATTGTGCTTTTGTCAAGCTGTAAACTACAACTGTCACCCAACCGAAATCTCTTACACACACACACACACACACACACACACACACACACACACACACACACACACACACACACACACACACACACACACACACACACACACACACACACATAGTTTAAAAGCAAAAAAAATCTTTTGGACATTCATCATATTGCATTGGTTTTCATTTATTGTCCTCGATCAGAGCCCTAATCTGTTTATTTTTTCAGTTACACATTCTACATTGATTAAAAAAGAAAAATCAAATGTGTTTTTATTTTATACATAAATAAATAATCTATCATTCAGATGAGAATAAAGTTAGTGTTAGTTCAAATTTTAAGGAAAACAAATATATGATCTGAAATATAGCACATTCATTTATAATTCATTCAGGTTCAATTACCAAACATACAAATCTCAATGTAATTTAAAGCAAACAATACATTTAAAATACATGGGTTGTATGCTATTTTTTTTTATATAAAAAGATATATATCCAAAAAGACAAGGCCTAAACTTTAACAAGGGTTAAACAATCACTGTAACAGACACAATCACACACACACACACACACACACACACGTCAAATCACTTACATTTTAGATGCAATATTGACTTTTTTTTCTGTTTCAGCAGCGAAAATAGTTAAACAAAGATCACAGCAGAACCATCGAGCATCTCACAGCAACGCGTTCTCATTACTGAATGATTCAGCATTTTGAACGAATCGGTTGACTCAAAGATTCAACGACCAATCCATAATCTGTCTCATTCATGAATGACTCAGCCGTTCGAACGAATCGTTTGAACGAATGAATCAATGACTCGCTCATTAAGACGGTCGCCTGGCGGCACCTAATGACGGTTTAGTGATATTAAAAGTATCATTCTTTCCAACGATTGTTAATTAACTCATATTTGAAACATAAGCTATATATATATATATACACACATATATATACACCCACATATATATATACACAAAAATAAAATAAAAACACATTTGAAGCGTGTTTGCTTACTAAATTGTGAGCGGAACGAAAGTTGCAGCAAATATCAGCAACAGGAGTCAAATTTCATTAATCACGAGAGTGAAGAGCTGACTGAAAAGATGATGACGGAATAGGCTATTTTATGTAAAAGCCCCTATTTAAGCGAATCTATCATTGTACTCTTTTGTTGTTGTGTTTTCCGTGAAAAATAATAGACTATTGAACTCACAATTCAAGCAATCGGCCCCGTTATTGCACTAATTTTAAAGTGACACTAAAAAGTATGCGGCTGCACTGGCATTCATAACGGTGCGCGTCCATGGCGACGAGCGAGCAGAACAGAGCGAACGTTTTTTAGTTCATTCCTACTTCCATAGGAATTCCCTCAAGCGCTCTGCAAGCGCAACCCTTATCAATGTCCGTGTGGACGTCCGTATTTAAAAGCTCTCGGTCCTCAGTCACATGCTTGCCAAATATATGTATAAATATCATTTTGGACACAAGAGGGCAGTATGGCCCTATGTATAATTTTGTATAATAACTATCACTCGAAGAGCCCCTCCCCACACAGACACACACACACACACAGTTCGCCCGCGCCTCTCTCTCACACGCACACACACACACACACACACACACACACTCCAGCATTGCAATCTTGAGATCGCAGCTTGTTCATTATGCTGCGTTCACACCAAACTTTTATACTCTTTTGTTGTTGTGGTTTCCATGAAGAATAATAGGCTATTCAACTCACAATTCAAGCAATCGGCCCCAGAAAAGGCGCTAATTTTAAAATGAAACTAACGGCTGCACGGGCATTCATAACGGTGCGCGTCCACGGCGATGAGCGAGCAGAACTTCCATAGGAATTCCCTCGAGCGCTCTGCACGTGGCCATTATCAATGTTCCGTATTTAAAAGCTCTCGGTCCTCAGTCACATACCAAATATATGTATAATGTATATATAAATATAATTTTGGACACAAGAGGGCAGTATGGCCCTATGTATAATTTTGTGTTTAAACTAAAATAGCCCCTCCCCCCCTCCCCACACAGACACAGACACACACGAATGGCAGGGTGCATTCTCTCTGTCAGAGGGAGAGGGAGAGAAAATTCTCAGAAACATCCACATTCAAACCAAAATATCTAACTTCCTCTTGGTCTGAGCTAATGACAGTTAATTAGAAAGTTGTCCGGCTTGATCTGAACCATATGCATACCTGTGTCTGTCGAGTTTCATGCAATTTCAAGCATGCTAAGAGTCTCAAAAGCATCAAACAAGAATATTAAAGTTTGATGTGTTGCCACGGCAACAGTATCTAAGATATCAATAATCCTTTCACAGGTCTACATCTGCCGTGTGTTTACATTATACACATAAAGTTTGAAACAAATCGGGTAAAAATAAGAGGGTGATTTCAAAGCATTTAGGAAGTGACACACTTCCTGCTGCCAGTTGGTGGCGCTATAACTTTGACTCACAATAGTCACATCCATGTGATCGGGCTCTTACAACGAACACACTGTTGAAGTTTCATCAAGATCAGTTAATGTATGCAGTAGTTATGACACACTTCCTGTTTCACGTTTCTCGCCATAATTTTGTTTCCTCGCCACGGCCAAACCGCTCGAGATATCAAAAATCCCCTCGCAAACTTTCATCCTCAATGTCTTGACTTCATGCTGACCGAGTTTCGTGCCGTTTGTTTGAATTCTCTAGGAGGAGTATTTCACATTCCATTGCGTGTGTTTTACCAACAACCCTAAATAGCCCACTTCCTGTTGGGCTGGGGTAAAAAGTAAGAGTGTGAAGTATATATGAAACGAGGAGATCTACATGTGTACCGAGTTTCATATTATTACATGCAAGCGTGTTTGAGTTATGGACCATGTTTTCGGACCCCGTTCCAGGGGGCGCTGTCGAGCCCCCCTGCCACGCCCGGGTACCATCTTCAGCCCGGCCCTGATGGCCGCGGGTTCTGACATGTGTGCAAAGTTTCAGGAGTTTTTGAGCATGTTAAGGCCTCCAAAAGTGTCCAAAAGGTAGTAAAAAAATAATAATAAATATAGCTGCGAGCAGCGATTACGGGCCCAAGCCGGTGGCACCGCAACCCCGGTGCCTTTAGTTACCTAAAGGCACCGGAGTGGCGGTGCCGCCGGCTTTGGCCCTTCATCGCTGCTCGCAGCTATATTTATATATATATATATATATATATATATATATAAACAAGCCGGTGGCACCGCCACCCCGGTGCCTTTAGGGTTACTGTGCATGACGGGCAATATCGTAACTCCGCTTTGACCTTTGAGAAGATGTGTGCTGTAGAGCTTGCATTGGTGTGGGCTCTGCAAAAGTGTGCATTGAGGGCACATATCAACCACAAAGTATGCGTGAGCAACCTTCTGAAACCTAAAATGAAAAATGAGACACCCTACGGTCTCATGGACTTAATGCACACATGAAATAAGTACACAAGTTTGAAAGTTATATGAAGTGTGCCAAGACAGAATATTACTTGCCTGATCTGATTAGAAAAATAGTTGGTGTGTGTGTGTGTGTGTGTGTGTGTGTGTGTGTGAGGCGTGATTGAACAATGTAGACATAAAAACATACCCCGTCCTTTTGTTCATACAGGACATTATTCAAACTGCAAAGTGTTTACTTATATTTGTGTACAATCACAATAAAACACAACATTGTGCTTTTGTCAAGCTGTAAACTACATTTGTCACCCAACCGAAATCTCTTACACACACACACACACACACACACACACATAGTTTAAAAGCAAAAAAAATCTTTTGGACATTCATCATATTGCATTGGTTTTCATTTATTGTCCTCGATCAGAGCCCTAATCTGTTTATTTTTTCAGTTACACATTCTACATTGATTAAAAAAGAAAAATCAAATGTGTTTTTATTTTATACATAAATAAATAATCTATCATTCAGATGAGAATAAAGTTAGTGTTAGTTCAAATTTTAAGGAAAACAAATATATGATCTGAAATATAGCACATTCATTTATAATTCATTCAGGTTCAATTACCAAACATACAAATCTCAATGTAATTTAAAGCAAACAATACATTTAAAATACATGGGTTGTATGCTATTTTTTTTTATATAAAAAGATATATATCCAAAAAGACAAGGCCTAAACTTTAACAAGGGTTAAACAATCACTGTAACAGACACAATCACACACACACACACACACACACACACGTCAAATCACTTACATTTTAGATGCAATATTGACTTTTTTTTCTGTTTCAGCAGCGAAAATAGTTAAACAAAGATCACAGCAGAACCATCGAGCATCTCACAGCAACGCGTTCTCATTACTGAATGATTCAGCATTTTGAACGAATCGGTTGACTCAAAGATTCAACGACCAATCCATAATCTGTCTCATTCATGAATGACTCAGCCGTTCGAACGAATCGTTTGAACGAATGAATCAATGACTCGCTCATTAAGACGGTCGCCTGGCGGCACCTAATGACGGTTTAGTGATATTAAAAGTATCATTCTTTCCAACGATTGTTAATTAACTCATATTTGAAACATAAGCTATATATATATATACACACATATATATACACCCACATATATATATACACAAAAATAAAATAAAAACACATTTGAAGCGTGTTTGCTTACTAAATTGTGAGCGGAACGAAAGTTGCAGCAAATATCAGCAACAGGAGTCAAATTTCATTAATCACGAGAGTGAAGAGCTGACTGAAAAGATGATGACGGAATAGGCTATTTTATGTAAAAGCCCCTATTTAAGCGAATCTATCATTGTACTCTTTTGTTGTTGTGTTTTCCGTGAAAAATAATAGACTATTGAACTCACAATTCAAGCAATCGGCCCCGTTATTGCACTAATTTTAAAGTGACACTAAAAAGTATGCGGCTGCACTGGCATTCATAACGGTGCGCGTCCATGGCGACGAGCGAGCAGAACAGAGCGAACGTTTTTTAGTTCATTCCTACTTCCATAGGAATTCCCTCAAGCGCTCTGCAAGCGCAACCCTTATCAATGTCCGTGTGGACGTCCGTATTTAAAAGCTCTCGGTCCTCAGTCACATGCTTGCCAAATATATGTATAAATATCATTTTGGACACAAGAGGGCAGTATGGCCCTATGTATAATTTTGTATAATAACTATCACTCGAAGAGCCCCTCCCCACACAGACACACACACACACACAGTTCGCCCGCGCCTCTCTCTCACACGCACACACACACACACACACACACACTCCAGCATTGCAATCTTGAGATCGCAGCTTGTTCATTATGCTGCGTTCACACCAAACTTTTATACTCTTTTGTTGTTGTGGTTTCCATGAAGAATAATAGGCTATTGAACTCACAATTCAAGCAATCGGCCCCAGAAAAGGCGCTAATTTTAAAATGAAACTAACGGCTGCACGGGCATTCATAACGGTGCGCGTCCACGGCGATGAGCGAGCAGAACTTCCATAGGAATTCCCTCGAGCGCTCTGCACGTGGCCATTATCAATGTCCCGTATTTAAAAGCTCTCGGTCCTCAGTCACATACCAAATATATGTATAATGTATATATAAATATAATTTTGGACACAAGAGGGCAGTATGGCCCTATGTATAATTTTGTGTTTAAACTAAAATAGCCCCTCCCCCCCTCCCCACACAGACACAGACACACACGAATGGCAGGGTGCATTCTCTCTGTCAGAGGGAGAGGGAGAGAAAATTCTCAGAAACATCCACATTCAAACCAAAATATCTAACTTCCTCTTGGTCTGAGCTAATGACAGTTAATTAGAAAGTTGTCCGGCTTGATCTGAACCATATGCATACCTGTGTCTGTCGAGTTTCATGCAATTTCAAGCATGCTAAGAGTCTCAAAAGCATCAAACAAGAATATTAAAGTTTGATGTGTTGCCACGGCAACAGTATCTAAGATATCAATAATCCTTTCACAGGTCTACATCTGCCGTGTGTTTACATTATACACATAAAGTTTGAAGCAAATCGGGTAAAAATAAGAGGGTGATTTCAAAGCATTTAGGAAGTGACACACTTCCTGCTGCCAGTTTGTGGCGCTATAACTTTGACTCACAATAGTCACATCCATGTGATCGGGCTCTTACAACGAACACACTGTTGAAGTTTCATCAAGATCAGTTAATGTATGCAGTAGTTATGACACACTTCCTGTTTCACGTTTCTCGCCATAATTTTGTTTCCTCGCCACGGCCAAACCGTTCGAGATATCAAAAATCCCCTCGCAAACTTTCATCCTCAATGTCTTGACTTCATGCTGACCGAGTTTCGTGCCGTTTGTTTGAATTCTCTAGGAGGAGTATTTCACATTCCATTGCGTGTGTTTTACCAACAACCCTAAATAGCCCACTTCCTGTTGGGCTGGGGTAAAAAGTAAGAGTGTGAAGTATATATGAAACGAGGAGATCTACATGTGTACCGAGTTTCATATTATTACATGCAAGCGTGTTTGATTTATGGACCATGTTTTCGGACCCCGTTCCAGGGGGCGCTGTCGAGCCCCCCTGCCACGCCCGGGTACCATCTTCAGCCCGGCCCTGATGGCCGCGGGTTCTGACATGTGTGCAAAGTTTCAGGAGTTTTTGAGCATGTTAAGGCCTCCAAAAGTGTCCAAAAGGTAGTAAAAAAATAATAAGAATAATAATAATAATAATAAATATAGCTGCGAGCAGCGATTACGGGCCCAAGCCGGTGGCACCGCAACCCCGGTGCCTTTAGTTACCTAAAGGCACCGGAGTGGCGGTGCCGCCGGCTTTGGCCCTTCATCGCTGCTCGCAGCTATATTTATATATATATATATATATATATATAAACAAGCCGGTGGCACTGCCACCCCGGTGCCTTTAGGGTTACTGTGCATGACGGGCAATATCGTAACTCCGCTTTGACCTTTGAGAAGATGTGTGCTGTAGAGCTTGCATTGGTGTGGGCTCTGCAAAAGTGTGCATTGAGGGCACATATCAACCACAAAGTATGCGTGAGCAACCTTCTGAAACCTAAAATGAAAAATGAGACACCCTACGGTCTCATGGACTTAATGCACACATGAAATAAGTACACAAGTTTGAAAGTTATATGAAGTGTGCCAAGACAGAATATTACTTGCCTGATCTGATTAGAAAAATAGTTGGTGTGTGTGTGTGTGTGTGTGTGTGAGGCGTGATTGAACAATGTAGACATAAAAACATACCCCGTCCTTTTGTTCATACAGGACATTATTCAAACTGCAAAGTGTTTACTTATATTTGTGTACAATCACAATAAAACACAACATTGTGCTTTTGTCAAACTGTAAACTACAACTGTCACCCAACCGAAATCTCTTACACACACACACACACACACACACACACACACACACACACACACACACACATAGTTTAAAAGCAAAAAAAATCTTTTGGACATTCATCATATTGCATTGGTTTTCATTTATTGTCCTCGATCAGAGCCCTAATCTGTTTATTTTTTCAGTTACACATTCTACATTGATTAAAAAAGAAAAATCAAATGTGTTTTTATTTTATACATAAATAAATAATCTATCATTCAGATGAGAATAAAGTTAGTGTTAGTTCAAATTTTAAGGAAAACAAATATATGATCTGAAATATAGCACATTCATTTATAATTCATTCAGGTTCAATTACCAAACATACAAATCTCAATGTAATTTCAAGCAAACAATACATTTAAAATACATGGGTTGTATGCTGTTTTTTTTATATAAAAAGATATATATCCAAAAAGACAAGGCCTAAACTTTAACAAGGGTTAAACAATCACTGTAACAGACACAATCACACACACACACACACACACACGTCAAATCACTTACATTTTAGATGCAATATTGACTTTTTTTTCTGTTTCAGCAGCGAAAATAGTTAAACAAAGATCACAGCAGAACCATCGAGCATCTCACAGCAACGCGTTCTCATTACTGAATGATTCAGCATTTTGAACGAATCGGTTGACTCAAAGATTCAACGACCAATCCATAATCTGTCTCATTCATGAATGACTCAGCCGTTCGAACGAATCGTTTGAACGAATAAATCAATGACTCGCTCATTAAGACGGTCGCCTGGCGGCACCTAATGACGGTTTAGTGATATTAAAAGTATCATTCTTTCCAACGATTGTTAATTAACTCATATTTGAAACATAAGCTATATATATATATATATATACACATATATATATATACACACACATATATATATACACAAAAATAAAATAAAAACACATTTGAAGCGTGTTTGCTTACTAAATTGTGAGCGGAACGAAAGTTGCAGCAAATATCAGCAACAGGAGTCAAATTTCATTAATCACGAGAGTGAAGAGCTGACTGAAAAGATGATGACGGAATAGGCTATTTTATGTAAAAGCCCCTATTTAAGCGAATCTATCATTGTACTCTTTTGTTGTTGTGTTTTCCGTGAAAAATAATAGACTATTGAACTCACAATTCAAGCAATCGGCCCCGTTATTGCACTAATTTTAAAGTGACACTAAAAAGTATGCGGCTGCACTGGCATTCATAACGGTGCGCGTCCATGGCGACGAGCGAGCAGAACAGAGTGAACGTTTTTTAGTTCATTCCTACTTCCATAGGAATTCCCTCAAGCGCTCTGCAAGCGCAACCCTTATCAATGTCCGTGTGGACGTCCGTATTTAAAAGCTCTCGATCCTCAGTCACATGCTTGCCAAATATATGTATAAATATCATTTTGGACACAAGAGGGCAGTATGGCCCTATGTATAATTTTGTATAATAACTATCACTCGAAGAGCCCCTCCCCACACAGACACACACACACACACAGTTCGCCCGCGCCTCTCTCTCACACGCACACACACACACACACACACTCCAGCATTGCAATCTTGAGATCGCAGCTTGTTCATTATGCTGCGTTCACACCAAACTTTTATACTCTTTTGTTGTTGTGGTTTCCATGAAGAATAATAGGCTATTGAACTCACAATTCAAGCAATCGGCCCCAGAAAAGGCGCTAATTTTAAAATGAAACTAACGGCTGCACGGGCATTCATAACGGTGCGCGTCCACGGCGATGAGCGAGCAGAACTTCCATAGGAATTCCCTCGAGTGCTCTGCACGTGGCCATTATCAATGTCCCGTATTTAAAAGCTCTCGGTCCTCAGTCACATACCAAATATATGTATAATGTATATATAAATATAATTTTGGACACAAGAGGGCAGTATGGCCCTATGTATAATTTTGTGTTTAAACTAAAAGAGCCCCTCACCCCCTCCCCACAAAGACACAGACACAGACACACACGAATGGCAGGGTGCATTCTCTCTGTCAGAGGGAGAGGGAGAGAAAATTCTCAGAAACATCCACATTCAAACCAAAATATCTAACTTCCTCTTGGTCTGAGCTAATGACAGTTAATTAGAAAGTTGTCCGGCTTGATCTGAACCATATGCATACCTGTGTCTGTCGAGTTTCATGCAATTTCAAGCATGCTAAGAGTCTCAAAAGCATCAAACAAGAATATTAAAGTTTGATGTGTTGCCACGGCAACAGTATCTAAGATATCAATAATCCTTTCACAGGTCTACATCTGCCGTGTGTTTACATTATACACATAAAGTTTGAAGCAAATCGGGTAAAAATAAGAGGGTGATTTCAAAGCATTTAGGAAGTGACACACTTCCTGCTGCCAGTTGGTGGCGCTATAACTTTGACTCACAATAGTCACATCCATGTGATCGGGCTCTTACAACGAACACACTGTTGAAGTTTCATCAAGATCAGTTAATGTATGCAGTAGTTATGACACACTTCCTGTTTCACGTTTCTCGCCATAATTTTGTTTCCTCGCCACGGCCAAACCGTTCGAGATATCAAAAATCCCCTCGCAAACTTTCATCCTCAATGTCTTGACTTCATGCTGACCGAGTTTCGTGCCGTTTGTTTGAATTCTCTAGGAGGAGTATTTCACATTCCATTGCGTGTGTTTTACCAACAACCCTAAATAGCCCACTTCCTGTTGGGCTGGGGTAAAAAGTAAGAGTGTGAAGTATATATGAAACGAGGAGATCTACATGTGTACCGAGTTTCATATTATTACATGCAAGCGTGTTTGAGTTATGGACCATGTTTTCGGACCCCGTTCCAGGGGGCGCTGTCGAGCCCCCCTGCCACGCCCGGGTACCATCTTCAGCCCGGCCCTGATGGCCGCGGGTTCTGACATGTGTGCAAAGTTTCAGGAGTTTTTGAGCATGTTAAGGCCTCCAAAAGTGTCCAAAAGGTAGTAAAAAAATAATAATAAATATAGCTGCGAGCAGCGATTACGGGCCCAAGCCGGTGGCACCGCAACCCCGGTGCCTTTAGTTACCTAAAGGCACCGGAGTGGCGGTGCCGCCGGCTTTGGCCCTTCATCGCTGCTCGCAGCTATATTTATATATATATATATATATATATATATATATATATATATATATATATATATAAACAAGCCGGTGGCACCGCCACCCCGGTGCCTTTAGGGTTACTGTGCATGACGGGCAATATCGTAACTCCGCTTTGACCTTTGAGAAGATGTGTGCTGTAGAGCTTGCATTGGTGTGGGCTCTGCAAAAGTGTGCATTGAGGGCACATATCAACCACAAAGTATGCGTGAGCAACCTTCTGAAACCTAAAATGAAAAATGAGACACCCTACGGTCTCATGGACTTAATGCACACATGAAATAAGTACACAAGTTTGAAAGTTATATGAAGTGTGCCAAGACAGAATATTACTTGCCTGATCTGATTAGAAAAATAGTTGGTGTGTGTGTGTGTGTGTGTGTGTGTGTGTGTGTGTGTGTGTGTGTGTGTGTGTGTGTGTGTGTGTGTGTGTGTGTGTGTGTGAGGCGTGATTGAACAATGTAGACATAAAAACATATCCCGTCCTTTTGTTCATACAGGACATTATTCAAACTGCAAAGTGTTTACTTATATTTGTGTACAATCACAATAAAACACAACATTGTGCTTTTGTCAAACTGTAAACTACAACTGTCACCCAACCGAAATCTCTTACACACACACACACACACACACACACACACACACACACACACACACACACACACACACACACACACACACATAGTTTAAAAGCAAAAAAAATCTTTTGGACATTCATCATATTGCATTGGTTTTCATTTATTGTCCTCGATCAGAGCCCTAATCTGTTTATTTTTTCAGTTACACATTCTACATTGATTAAAAAAGAAAAATCAAATGTGTTTTTATTTTATACATAAATAAATAATCTATCATTCAGATGAGAATAAAGTTAGTGTTAGTTCAAATTTTAAGGAAAACAAATATATGATCTGAAATATAGCACATTCATTTATAATTCATTCAGGTTCAATTACCAAACATACAAATCTCAATGTAATTTAAAGCAAACAATACATTTAAAATACATGGGTTGTATGCTATTTTTTTTTATATAAAAAGATATATATCCAAAAAGACAAGGCCTAAACTTTAACAAGGGTTAAACAATCACTGTAACAGACACAATCACACACACACACACACACACACACACACGTCAAATCACTTACATTTTAGATGCAATATTGACTTTTTTTTTCTGTTTCAGCAGCGAAAATAGTTAAACAAAGATCACAGCAGAACCATCGAGCATCTCACAGCAACGCATTCTCATTACTGAATGATTCAGCATTTTGAACGAATCGGTTGACTCAAAGATTCAACGACCAATCCATAATCTGTCTCATTCATGAATGACTCAGCCGTTCGAACGAATCGTTTGAACGAATGAATCAATGACTCGCTCATTAAGACGGTCGCCTGGCGGCACCTAATGACGGTTTAGTGATATTAAAAGTATCATTCTTTCCAACGATTGTTAATTAACTCATATTTGAAACATAAGCTATATATATATATATATATATATATATATATATATATATATATATATATATATACACACATATATATACACACACATATATATATACACAAAAATAAAATAAAAACACATTTGAAGCGTGTTTGCTTACTAAATTGTGAGCGGAACGAAAGTTGCAGCAAATATCAGCAACAGGAGTCAAATTTCATTAATCACGAGAGTGAAGAGCTGACTGAAAAGATGATGACGGAATAGGCTATTTTATGTAAAAGCCCCTATTTAAGCGAATCTATCATTGTACTCTTTTGTTGTTGTGTTTTCCGTGAAAAATAATAGACTATTGAACTCACAATTCAAGCAATCGGCCCCGTTATTGCACTAATTTTAAAGTGACACTAAAAAGTATGCGCCTGCACTGGCATTCATAACGGTGCGCGTCCATGGCGACGAGCGAGCAGAACAGAGCGAACGTTTTTTAGTTCATTCCTACTTCCATAGGAATTCCCTCAAGCGCTCTGCAAGCGCAACCCTTATCAATGTCCGTGTGGACGTCCGTATTTAAAAGCTCTCGGTCCTCAGTCACATGCTTGCCAAATATATGTATAAATATCATTTTGGACACAAGAGGGCAGTATGGCCCTATGTATAATTTTGTATAATAACTATCACTCGAAGAGCCCCTCCCCACACAGACACACACACACACACACACACAGTTCGCCCGCGCCTCTCTCTCACACGCACACACACACACACACACACACACACACACACACACACACTCCAGCATTGCAATCTTGAGATCGCAGCTTGTTCATTATGCTGCGTTCACACCAAACTTTTATACTCTTTTGTTGTTGTGGTTTCCATGAAGAATAATAGGCTATTGAACTCACAATTCAAGCAATCGGCCCCAGAAAAGGCGCTAATTTTAAAATGAAACTAACGGCTGCACGGGCATTCATAATGGTGCGCGTCCACGGCGATGAGCGAGCAGAACTTCCATAGGAATTCCCTCGAGCGCTCTGCACGTGGCCATTATCAATGTCCCGTATTTAAAAGCTCTCGGTCCTCAGTCACATACCAAATATATGTATAATGTATATATAAATATAATTTTGGACACAAGAGGGCAGTATGGCCCTATGTATAATTTTGTGTTTAAACTAAAAGAGCCCCTCCCCCCCTCCCCACACAGACACAGACACAGACACACACGAATGGCAGGGTGCATTCTCTCTGTCAGAGGGAGAGGGAGAGAAAATTCTCAGAAACATCCACATTCAAACCAAAATATCTAACTTCCTCCTGGTCTGAGCTAATGACAGTTAATTAGAAAGTTGTCCGGCTTGATCTGAACCATATGCATACCTGTGTCTGTCGAGTTTCATGCAATTTCAAGCATGCTAAGAGTCTCAAAAGCATCAAACAAGAATATTAAAGTTTGATGTGTTGCCACGGCAACAGTATCTAAGATATCAATAATCCTTTCACAGGTCTACATCTGCCGTGTGTTTACATTATACACATAAAGTTTGAAGCAAATCGGGTAAAAATAAGAGGGTGATTTCAAAGCATTTAGGAAGTGACACACTTCCTGCTGCCAGTTGGTGGCGCTATAACTTTGACTCACAATAGTCACATCCATGTGATCGGGCTCTTACAACGAACACACTGTTGAAGTTTCATCAAGATCAGTTAATGTATGCAGTAGTTATGACACACTTCCTGTTTCACGTTTCTCGCCATAATTTTGTTTCCTCGCCACGGCCAAACCGTTCGAGATATCAAAAATCCCCTCGCAAACTTTCATCCTCAATGTCTTGACTTCATGCTGACCGAGTTTCGTGCCGTTTGTTTGAATTCTCTAGGAGGAGTATTTCACATTCCATTGCGTGTGTTTTACCAACAACCCTAAATAGCCCACTTCCTGTTGGGCTGGGGTAAAAAGTAAGAGTGTGAAGTATATATGAAACGAGGAGATCTACATGTGTACCGAGTTTCATATTATTACATGCAAGCGTGTTTGATTTATGGACCATGTTTTCGGACCCCGTTCCAGGGGGCGCTGTCGAGCCCCCCTGCCACGCCCGGGTACCATCTTCAGCCCGGCCCTGATGGCCGCGGGTTCTGACATGTGTGCAAAGTTTCAGGAGTTTTTGAGCATGTTAAGGCCTCCAAAAGTGTCCAAAAGGTAGTAAAAAAAAAATAATAATAATAATAATAATAATAATAATAATAATAAATAATCCTAAGGAAAACAATAGGGCCTTCGCCCTTTGGGCTTGGGCCCTAATAATAATAATAAATAATCCTAAGGAAAACAATAGGGCCTTCGCCCTTTGGGCTTGGGCCCTAATAATAATAATAAATAATCCTAAGGAAAACAATAGGGCCTTCGCCCTTTGGGCTTGGGCCCTAATAATAAATAATCCTTAGGAAAACAATAGGGCCTTCGCCCTTTCAGGGCTTGGGCCCTAATAATAACAATAGGGCCTTCGCCTTTTCAAGGCTTGGGCCCTAATAATATAGCTGCGAGCAGCGATTACGGGCCCAAGCCGGTGGCACCGCAACCCCGGTGCCTTTAGTTACCTAAAGGCACCGGAGTGGCGGTGCTGCCAGCTTTGGCCCTTCATCGCTGCTCGCAGCTATATTTATATATATATATATGTGACCCGATCTGGCGAAATGAGTCGGAAGTCGCAACGTTCTATTTTAAGATATGGGCCGATTATGTGGAAAAACAATGAAATAATAGATTTTTTTTTTTTTTTTGCTAATTTCAAAGAACAGACATTCAAAAATAATCTCCCAAAGTTTCGTAGTCCAGATAATTGAGTAAAGGTATTTCAATTACTATTAAAGTGTACAAAGTTTTACTGAATTCGCTGGAAATGAACATTGCTTTTCTCAACTCCTCTCGTCACCTCTGAGCATTTCCCGGGTATCCCCTGAAACGTCACTATCTCTGCTCTTTAAATGGTGTTACACGTTGTATAGAACCAATCGAAAAGCTTAGAAATGTACACAAATGCTGATCATTTGTCGATGGGAAACCATTACGACTGACCGGCACGCGATTGGTCCAGCCACCCTCCTGTCAGACTCGCAGCGAGCGCTCTGTGTAATAAACAAGCTAGCAGATCTCCTCAGAAACATTAAATATTATTAATTTGAGAAATGTCGCTGTCAAAAGTGAGCAAAGTTGCCAAAGCGTCATCAAGCCCCCTGGCCATTGCACACTGAGTCCGCGTTTTTTTCGTATGCGTTTTTTCGTATTGATTCGGTGGCTCCGAACTGTCAAAACACCATTCAAACTGCTTGCTACGGATGCGAAAAACTTACGATTGTTTTTATATAACGGATGAAAGTTTCGTAGTGTGCACGCGTGATTGACATAACGTGATTGACACATGTGAATGAGTGTAGCTATTTATCTGCAAGCAGAATCCATTACAATGTGTTTGATTAACCCAATATTTAACTGTTGGTATCTCCGTTATGAATTTGTTACGCTGTTATTGTCAACTAGCCTACACTAAGATATGATTGCATAGACTAGCATTATTTGATCTCTGTTTCCTTGTCTCTCTGCCTCTCACTTTCTCTCTCTCTCACACACACAGACACACACACCCTCTCTCTCAAGCAAAAATGTAGCACCTCTGTTCAATCTTTCTGATTTTAGTACATTTTTGTAAAAGGTATAGGCCTACTGTTAAATTATTTATTCAAATAAAAACTTTTAAAATAATTTGAGCTTCAGCCTGGTTTAATAGCATTTATATATTAATGTCTTTGGTCAAATTAAGCTGTAAAATAAATAGTTCATCCCTTTAAATGTAATGGATTTTGAAAGATATCAACAAAAAATGGGCAAAAAACTTTAAAAGCGATTTTCTCAGGTTTTCAATATGAAAAAGAGGGCAGACGACCATAATTCAAATGTGTATATCTTTACAACCATTCAAGGTATGACTTTGACTAGGATATCAATTGAAAGCTTATGGTCTCCTCTTTCCATTAATACCAAAATCTCAATTTTTAAATTTGGGTCACTGTGACTCATTTTGCTGGATCAGGTCACATATATATATATATACATATAATATATATATATATAAACAAGCCGGTGGCACCGCTACCCCGGTGCCTTTAGGGTTACTGTGCATGACGGGCAATAACGTAACCCCGCTTTGACCTTCGAGAAGATGTGTGCTGTAGAGCTTGCATCAGTGTGGGCTCTGCAAAAGTGTGCATTGAGGGCACATATTCAACCACAAAGTATGCGTGAACAACCTTCTGAAACCTTAAATAAAAAATGAGACACCCTACGGTCTCATGGACTTAATGGACACATGAAATAAGTACACAAGTTTGAAAGTTATATGAGGTGTGCCAAGACCGAATATTTGCCTGATCTTATTAGAAAAATAGTTTGTGTGTGTGTGTGTGAGGCGTGATTGAACAATGTAGACATAAAAACATACTCCGTCCTTTTGTTCATACAGGACATTATTCAAACTGCAAAGTGTTTACTTATATTTGTGTACAATCGCAATAAAACACAACATTGTGCTTTTGTCAAACTGTAAACTACAACATTCACCCAACCAAAATCTCTTACACACACACACACACACACACACACACACACACACACACATAGTTTAAAAGCAAAGAAATCTTTTGGACATTCATCATATTGCATTGGTTTTCATTTATTGTCCTCGAACAGAGCCCTAATCTGTTTATTTTTTTCAGTTACACATTCTACATTGATTAAAAAAGAAAAATCAAATGTGTTTTTATTTTATACAGTACATAAATAAATAATCTATCATTCAGATGAGAATAAAGTTAGTGTTAGTTCAAATTTTAAGGAAAACAAATATATGATCTGAAATATAGCACACTCATTTAAAATTCATTCAGGTTCAATTAACAAACATACAAATCTCAATGTAATTTAAAGCAAACAATACATTTAAAATATATGGGTTGTATGCTATTTTTTTTTATATAAAAAGATATATATCCAAAAAGACAAGGCCTAAACTTTAACAAGGCTTAAACAATCACTGTAACAGACACAATCACACACACACACGCACACACACACACACGTCAAATCACTTACATTTTAGATGCAATATTGACTTTTTTTCTGTTTCAGCAGCGAAAATAGTTAAACAAAGATCACAGCAGAACCATCGAGCATCTCACAGCAACGTGTTTTCTCATTACTGAATGATTCAGCATTTTGAACGAATCGGTTGACTCAAAGATTCAATGACCAATCCATAATCTGTCTCATTCATGAATGACTCAGCCGTTCGAACGAATCGTTTGAACGATAGAATCAATGACTCGCTCATTAAGACGGTCGCCTGGCGGCACCTAATGACAGTTTAGTGATATGTTTAAAAGTATCATTCTTTCCAACGATTGTTAATTAACTCATATTTGAAACATAAGCTATATATATATATATATATACACACACAAAAATAAAAACACATTTGAAGCGTGTTTGCTAAATTGTGAGCTGAACGAAAGTTGCAGCAAATATCAGACAGCAACAGGAGTCAAATTTCATTAATCACGAGAGTGAAGAGCTGACTGAAAAGATGATGACGGAATAGGCTATTTTATGTAAAAGCGCCTATTTAAGCGAATCTGTCATTGTACTCTTTTGTTGTTGTGTTTTCCGTGAAAAATAATAGACTATTGAACTCACAATTCAAGCAATTGGCCTCCAATATTGCACTAATTTTAAAGTGACACTAAAAAGTATGCGGCTGCACTGGCATTCATAACGGATGCGCGTCCATGGCGACGAGCGAGCAGAGCTGAGCGAACGTTTAGTTCATTTATTCATTCGAGCGCTCTGCAAGCGCCACCATTATCAATGTGGACGTCCGTATTTAAAAGCTCTCGATCCTCAGTCACATACCAAATATGTATATAATTTTGAACACAAGAGGGCAGTATGGCCCTATGTATGAGTTGGTGTTTAAACTAAACTATCACTCAAAGAGCCCCCTCCCCCTCCCCCTCCCCCTCCCCCTCCCCACACAGACACACACACACACACACACACACACACACACAAACAGAATGGCAGGGGGACAAGAAATCCATTCAAACTACAATATCTGACTTTCTGTTTGTGATGTAGCTCAGGGTTCGTGTGTGGGTGATGGAAGGAGACTCGGGGTCGGCAAGTAGTGGAGCTCGTGCACTTTATTAAAGATCCTCTTTGCACAGCGCTTTCTTGCGCTCTCAAAATTAACTCAAAACAAAAACAGTCAATTTGCACATGTAAGGCAATACTCTTCCCGCTGACTACAGCTTCTCAGATTACCAACGAGGCAGCACTCTTTCCACTGTTCACAGCTTCATAAACATCCAACGAGGCAGCACTCTTTCCACTTTTCACAGCTTCATAGACATTTCGTCCCGACCGTCAGCGTGCACGAGCTTCCAGTCTCTCTCTCTCCTCCGTTATCAGCACAGCTCCGCCCTCGCTCTCCCGCTACAGAGTCCGCTGAACCACGCCCCCCTCGCCACACTGTTGCTCTGAGCTAATGACTTTAAATTAGAAAGTCGATTGGCTTGATGAGAACAATATGCGTGGCAAGTTTTGTAACTGTAGGTAAAACGAGCAAAGTTATAACACACTTTATGTGTCCTTTTTTAGTCATAAAATGAATTTCCTCGCCACGGCCAAACCGTTCGAGATATCAAAAATCCCTCCGGAATTTAGCATCATCAATGTCTTGACGTCATGCTGACCGAGTTTGCTTGAAATCCGATCAATTCCCAAGGAGAATTAAATAGAATTTCAGGGGTATGCGTTTCCAAACAAACCATGATAGCCGGCTTCCTGTTGGGATGTCGTAAAACTTAGAGCACGAAAGTTGTTCAACCCAATGAGATCTATAAGTGTACCGAGTTTCATATTATTACATGCAAGTGTCTTTGATTTATGGACAAGTGTTCGAATCCCAGTCCAGGGGGCGCTGTCGGTCCGCCCTGCCACGCCCGGGTACCAGCTTCAGTCCGGCCCTGATGGCCACGGGTTCTGACCCGTGTGCAAAGTTTCAAGAGTTTTAGAGGATGTTAAGGGCCCCAAAAGCCCCCGAAACCTTGATCAACAATAATTAAAAGCTTTGTCACTCAAACAGACACATCCCCCTCCCCCCACAGACACAGAGGTATGCAGAGAGAGGGAGAGAGGGACAGAGATTACTCCAAAACATCCACATTCAAACCAAAATATCTGACTTCCTGTTGTTCGGAACCAAAATCTTTAAATTAGCTTGATCTGAACAATATGCCTACCGAGTTTTAAGATTGCAGGTAAAACTATGAAACTAACCCTCTCACTTTTGTCAAAAGGTGGCGCTACTGAGTCCCTGCACCACGCCCGTTTCTGAAACTTTGCACATGTCTACTGGCTAATAAATGTGATCTGTCTGTCGAGTTTCATGCAATTTCAAGCATGCTAAGAGTGTCAAAAGCATCAAAAAATAATTTTAAAGTTTGATGTGTTGCCACGGCAACAGTATCAAAGATATCAAGAATCCATTCACAGGTCTACATCTGGCGTATGTTTACATTATACAGATGAAGTTTGAAGCAAATTGGGTTAAAATAAGAGGGTGATTTCGAAGCATTTTGAAAGTGACACACTTCCTGCTGCCAGTTGGTGGCGCTATAACTTTGACTCACAATAGTCACATCCATGTGATCGGCCTCTTACAGCGAACACACTGCTGCAGTTTCATCAAGATCAGTTAATGTATGCAGAAGTTATAACACACTTCCTGTTTCACGTTTCTCGCCATAATTGCGTTTCCTCGCCACGGCCAAACCGTTTCGAGATATCAAAAATCCCCTCGCAATTTTTCATCCTCAATGTCTTGACTTCATGCTGACTGAGTTTCGTGGCATTTCTTTGAATTCTCTAGGAGAAGTACTTTAAATTCCATTGCATGCGTTTTACAAACAACCCTAAATAGCCGACTTCCTGTTGGGCTGGGGTAAAAAGTAAGAGCATGAAGTATATATGAACCGATGAGATCTATATGTGTACCGAGTTTCATATTCTTACATACAAGCGTGTTTGATTTATGGACCAAGTTTTCGGACCCCGTTCCAGGGGGCGCTGTCGAGCCCCCCTGCCACACCCAGGTACCATCTTCACCCCGACCCTGATGGCCGCGGGTTCTGACCCGCGTGCAAAGTTTCAAGAGTTTGCGTGCACGTTAAGAGCCCCAAAAGTGCCCGAATAGTCGTAAGAAAAATAAAAGAGGAGAAAAAAAAAAGAATCCTAAGGAAAACAATAGGGCCTTCGCCTTTTCAAGGCTTGGGCCCTAAATAATAATAATAATAATAATCCTAAGGAAAACCATAGGGCCTTCGCCTTTTCAAGGCTTGGGCCCTAATAAACAGAGCAAAAACAATAGGGTCCTCTCACCATCGGTGCTCGGGCCCTAATAACGACTTTATTCAACTAATAATTTCCTTCTCTGTACGGCCGTGATATTTCACGTAGTGAAACTACGCAAAGCTTCTAGGTTGTACGTCACGCATCACACACATGACCAGCGTCGGCCAATAGTGAGCCTACGTGTGACGTGCAACCTAGAAGCTTTGCGCAATATCACGGCCCACAGAGAAGGAAATGATTAGTTGAATAAAGTCGTTATTTTTGTTTGTTTTTTGCGCACAAAAAGTATTCTCGTCACTTGATAAACTTAAGATTGAGCCACTGTAGTCACTCGGACTATTTTAACGATGTCTTTCATAACTTTTGGGCTGGTCAGTTTCGATCCCTTAAGAAGCCTATGGAGGAGTGAGACAGCTCTCAGATTTAATACAAAATATCTTAATTTGTGTTCCGAAGATGAACGAACGTCTTACGGGGTTGGAACAACATGAGGGTGAGTAATTACTGACAGAATTTTCATTTTTGGGTGAACTAACCCTTTAATATCCACATTTGGAAATACACAGAAAGTATAATAAATAGGAAATGCTTAAAATGTTCCATATCTGCGGTTCACACAAGCAACCTTCTGCCTTATTTAATTAAAACACTATTATACCGTAGCATGAAAATATCGGTAAACTCTGTCAATCATTGGAAATGACCTTTTAACTGAGTACTGGTTTCTTCATCTGCCCTGTTTTACTATCTGTCCAATTTGACAACGTTTCTGACTTCTGAGTGACAGGCGTAAGGAGCCGATCACACAGAACTAATTTTTTGCTTTTAAAAATGTGAGATCCTGCATTATAGTATTTTTTTGATAACACTTTATTTTACAGTGTCTGCTACACGTTACATGTTACTGTAGTAATAACTATAAATTATGCATAATTAGGCTACATTCATCTAATCCTACACCACACCCTTATCCTAACCCCACAGTAAGTACATGTAGTTAATTATTATCACTCAGTTCTTAAATGTATAATTACACTGTAACAAGGACACCTTAAAATAAAACCCATTTTTTAATAACGCAGCACTGAAAAACCCTGACCCTGAAAGAGACCCTGAAAAAGCAGCAAGATGCGGCACAACGGTAAAAGAAGAACAATTTTTGTACTACATTACAAAAGAACGCGAAACTAGTGGCCTCAATCTGGAACCCACTGTATATAAATTGTATATAGAATAAGACAGTTCAACAATGGTGCATACAATTTATTAATGTTTGCTGACACGGCTTTAGGTTTTACTCAAGCTTTTAGGAAATGGAGGGGAAATGAGAAAATTCAAGGACACGAGCCTTGCTTTATGAGATATTAACTGAGCTCAACTTCTTTTTTCAAACCTCCAAAACACACAACCCATCACCCTTGGTCAGTGACAACATGCAATTCACAATCTTTGTGAATTCTCTCTTGCTTTTAAGCACCCTTAGTTTTATTCATGAGCTTCTTATGGATGCTGTCAACTCACATTGAGTCCACAGGAAGGCAGACTGTAAATAATAGAAAGTCCCAGAAGAGATTTTCTGAACTGGCCTTCTCCTCTCCATAATATGCCTCATGAAGCAGTCTCAAAACTCAGTGCTGACCATTCTTAATGCTAATGTAGGCCTACTTTACACTGACATGAGAACAAAAGGTGGTGACACATCTTCTCTCATACTTAACAAGATAAGAAATATTTACACTGATATTGCCAGCAGAAGCATGTAGTGAAGTGGTTTATCATTTGTGAAATCTCTGACAACCAAGCTAAATCACGGAGTGAGTTAAAATCATGTGATGCTATCACTGGTAACAGTGATTTGTGCAGACGATCAATCACAGGACTTATCAAGATGATTCAATCAAGCAACACGTGTGAGAGCTGGATCAATACGCTTCCATCAGACGTTCATGGAGTGAGAGGATGTGAATCGTGCGTTTAAGATTTCCCTCAATGTGCCTATGTTTTATTTATAGCGTATGACAATATGTTGTTACAGTAGAGCCAGACAGTACTCTCACCACATTCATTTTGACCATATGTGAAGCATTACGTACAGAATCTACTAAATGCAACGAATAAGAAGAAAATATAAGAGATGCTTGACACTGCAAAATATTCCATCATGATGCAGCTAATGTGTTAGCATCTTGCGAGTTGTTGCTTTTAGCCAAAATAATTTAAAAAAAGTCCATCCCCCAAGCCTCCCTAGATCTGACTTGCATCTTTCCTTTGTTGTAAGTCTGTGGTATTTTTCCACATTGTCCAGCATGCAAATGCAATTTGCAAGAACAGTAACGTTTAACTCTTGCACTAGCCGCACAATTTGAGGTTTCATTCATATCCATAGCACAAACGGTAACAGATAACGGTGAATGCAGATACTGTAGGCTATAGTTACAGTGTAACACTCAGTGCTTGGGGTTTGTTCAAATCCCCCTCCCTAATGATGAGCAAAATTGATTTACAATAAGGTTCATTTGCTAACATTAGTTAACTATATTTTTTGACATGAATAAACAATGACTTTTTACAGCATTTATTCATCTTATTCTATGGTAATTTCAACATGTATCAATACAATTTTAAAATAAAATTTTTAGTAACAGTATCTGTCATGGGTGTGTGTATATTGGATCCAGGACAGACGATGCGTGACACAGAATGAACTACTTACAAGAAACTTAAACAAACACAGAGGACTCAAAAACACTACACATCTACCATAAACGTTAACACAGAACAATGAATAGTGAAAACTAATCAGAAACCATTGTAGCAATTTAGCAAATGTACAAGAACTCAAGCAAAGACAGTGACAATAAAAACAATGACCTAGAAACTAAATAGTACATGACTATGTAACTAAAAGGAACAATATAATGAACCTAAACAAGACACTATCTTACAGTCACGGTGAGCAGAGAAGACGAGAGGTGAATCTTAGTGCAGACAGTATTTATTAACAAAACACACAAATAATGATAATCCAAAAAGGCAGATGACAATAATTCAAACAAGAAAAACATAAATCCAACAAGGAAGACGAGCATATTCCAACAGGGGCACAGGAGACACAACAGCTTTACAATATGATGTAAAGACAACAACCGACCAATAAAGACTGAAACACAGGATATATACACAGGCTAAAAAGAGGTAAACGAGGAACAGGAGATGTAGAAAATGAGGGTAACCATGGAAACCAACAAGGGAGCAAAATAAACAAAGGAAACAGGAACTAATCACAGGAAACTAGTAGATATACAACATAAAGGTCCTTGAACACAGGGGAAATTGTGACACAAACCTTAACAAAGATGAATAAACAAATATTGTTCATTGTTAGTTCATGTTAGTTAATGCATAAATTAATGTTAACAAATGAGACCTTGTAAAGTGTTACTGCAAAATTAATAGTGATGCTTTTTTTTTACAGTGTAGCCTAACCTGTATATAGGCTAAGCTTATATTTGTTTATGCCAGTGTCAAGCATTCACTCAAAACTGTGGTAAAAAGTGTTGTGAATTCACTGACGAGAAACCATGTTAAATAAAAAGTGTCCACTTGGTCCTCCAACATTTCTGTTGTGAACAGAGAGAAAACATCCATCCACTGCAGACTAATGTCTGTGTGTCCTTTCAAATGGCTGAAAAGTGGGGTCGATCAATGAAAAATCACATCTATCATTCCTGTCCCTTCTTGAGGCAAACCATTTGACTGAAGAAGCATTAATGACCAGCAGCACTTTACTGAGCTTATATAACTTGGCGTAGCAAGCATTTTAACAAGATTCCTCTGATAAGAAAGGGCAGAATATGTATTTTGCTGAGGGTGGAATTTACACTAAATAGAACACACTTCCTCTTCCTTTTTTTTTAGGAATTGAAAAAGCAAAAGGAATAGGCAAGATATCCAGAAGTAATGTTTACACTGTAGTGAGCAAGTCTTGTGTATACCACATTAAAATGATAATGATGATAAACTCATCTTATGACTGACTAAATCTCAATTACTACTCAGCTAATGTTTTGGCCTCTCTTTATGGCCAAATGACTCATCAAAACACCTGTTGCAGGTCTCGGCTTTCACATTAAGAGAAGATGATGATTTCCCTGCAGATTACAGAGGCATGCATTTGTTCTTACTGGCAATACATGGGCTATTTTCATCCAACTTTACACTGCTTGTCT
Source organism: Rhinichthys osculus (assembly GCA_029959095.1). Lineage (NCBI taxonomy): Eukaryota > Metazoa > Chordata > Actinopteri > Cypriniformes > Leuciscidae > Rhinichthys > Rhinichthys osculus. The sequence goes on along the minus strand of JARWKJ010000004.1, from coordinate 36,841,226 downwards.
TGTTGTGCAGGGCAGAAAGTCTCTTCATCAAAATGAGAAATGAAACTCTGAGACCTCTGAATATTTCTTCGCATTTAATAAATATAATAATATATGACAGATGTGAAAACATGCCCTTGTTTTTTTATGTCATTACTAAAGACACTGCATGCTCTATTTCTCTTTGTGAAGAAAAGCTAATACGTTTTAGTAAGCAATGCACATTTAATTTAACCCTTAAATGCATGAATGTTTCACCAATCATTATTACATTTTCGGGTCTTTAGTGACCCGGATCTATATCTAACACGGATGGACCTGTCACAATAATATAAAACTCTCCTGAGTAACAATTACAGAAGAATAAAATAAAGCATATTTTGTTCCCTGTTGGAGCTTGGGAGAGTTCAGTTTGAGCAAATGTTTTATACATCATCATTGTACTCATCAGAGCTCATTTCCCAGTACATTCAGCATCTGGCTCATATTTGCGATCTCAAACATATTCTCAAAATCAAAATCAATATTTTGATTGATACAGTTTCTTCACCAGATCCACCATGAAGTGACATTGACACTAATATTTGATTGCATTCAGTTCCTGCTCTTCAGTAAATTGCTGAGCCATTTCAAGTTTTGCTGATGATACCTCCTATTCTTTTGTTTTCTGCCTGCAGTAACTATGAGTAAAACATCACTTCATCATTGTGTATCAGTCAGACATTGCCATCTTGTGGAATAAAGGTAAATTGCACTTATTCAGCCATCAACGATTCAAATATTGTTGTGCAGAAAAAAATATACTTACACTTTTACACACCTTGTTGGAGACCCTACAATAATAAAAAAAAAAAATGGCAAAACAAGCATTCTTTTATGATTTTTGTCTTTTTTATATTGTTTATAATGAATTGATTTAGGAATACTAAGAAGGTTGATGTCTATCTTTAAAAAAATGAATGAGGAGGAGGGTAGTGAATGACATCCAGGGTCATTAAAGACCCGAGGTATGCGTTTAGGGGTTAATCGCGATATCAGTGAAACCATTGTAGAGCTCATTCTTAAGTCACTATGATATCAAAATTAATAATTCTTTGTCAGTTTATTAATGGAATATTGCAGTATATTTATTCTAAATTATTTATCTGTGTACATCAGTATTATTGTAGGCTAACCTCATAATCTTTAATCAAAATAACTTCCCCTCCTTCTTGAAGCGACATCCCTTCTGTGATGATCACATATTTACTGGCGTGCAATAGCAAACCACAACAATCCAATGATCCAATCAATTCCCGATAGACAAAATCAAGTCCCGCCCTATTTTTTTTTCTTGTTTGAGAAACCGTTTCACTCGGATATACATTGTTACAAGTCGCAATGGCGACTATTTCATGCCGACTTTAAAGCTACAATATGTTGTTTTTTTCGCCTCTAGGGTTCGCTAAACCTCTTACAATAACAAAGGTAGGTTGATGACGCATAGACGGAATTATGGAACTTGTCGTCATGCCGATGGATCTAATAATGTTTATGGATGAGTGAATACATTGATGTTTTTTAACATGACTGTGGTATGAAGCAGGTCGCGATTGCTAATGAGAGACATATCAGCGCCATACGAGAGTCCTGTGAATATAAAGGAATAAGGACATTTCATTCTACCCAACTACCTGCAAGTGCTGAATTACTACTCACACATGTCAGTTTATTTGATGAATTAAAGTTGTGAGGTAACTGTGATGAAGAGTCAGAGGCGTTCGAATCCATGTGCAATAACTTTAATGATGAACACAAACAGGCAGAAAACAGAGAAAGCACAGGGTTGGATATTATACTGGGGCAGTCCAAACTCAGAGTGGTTACTAGGCAAGGGTCGTAGGCAGGCGGCAAACGTTCACAAAGTAATGGGGAAACCAGGCTAGAATCAAGGAACCAGGAATACGTAGAAATATAGAAGATTGCTCAGATTTGCACGCCGTGGCAGTAACAAGACCTCTCAGAGAACAAAGGGGAGCAAGGTCCAGATAAAGGGGAGCTGAGTGGGAACAGGTGGCTGAGATGATGGAGATGAGACAGGGATGGAAGGAGGTGATTAGTGAAGGGAGTGATGGGAAGTGAAGTCCTAGAACTCAGGAGAGAGTGATCTGGTGAGGCCAGGAGGAGGCATCGTGGAGCGCATCGTGACAGTAACGCAGCGCTGTTTCACTTGGTCTACTCTATCATACTAAACTGCATTTGAGTGTGTTAAAAGTTATAATGTTATTCTATGTATTAGTTTGTTGGCTGTATGAGACTAGCAGTAAGCTAGACGAACATTAGAATAACATACAGATCATATTCTAACATTTCATCATGTTGAGAAGAGCTATATAACATTGATTAGTTTTATGTACATTTGCTCACCTGTCTAATAAAGTGCAAGAGCAGTGTCTCTGTCAAGTCGTGACTCGTGAAACTCTGTCCAGTCAAAGTTAGTAGCGGACGTGGAGCTCTCGGCATCTCGAAAACGCCACACTGATATTGATCCTCATTGTATTTCTCCTTTTGTCCCAAAGTATGCTTGCCATGATCCATAATGTTTGAACTAAACAACAACAGCGTAAGCGTGCAGCTAGATGTAATGCAGTTGTCCTCGTCTGTCGCCATGGTTACAATGGCAGTTAAAGCGGAAACCAGGGATAACGCGGATATTACGTCATTGAAAGGCGACAATGACCAGGGACGAGCCATTATTTAAAATGGGAATTTCTCTGAAATTAAAAATCTTTGGAAACTTTTGGGAAATTGTAAGTACACAACTGCAAGAAATATATCACACTGTGCAAGTGATTTTTGGATATTTTATTACAAAAATCTTACATATTGTACCTTTAACTCGTTGAAAAATAAAACTGATTATATTTGGAAGATACATTTGGAAGATACACGAGTCAGGACATACAGTAGGCCTACATCACGATGCGATTTGGTGTGTGTTACATGTGTGTTTCGTATGTTTTAGGCTGCTTGGATTCAACTGCGATAAGATTTTCCAGTGTTATGGACGTTGTTAGTGTGTGAAATTCATGTCTAGCGCGAGAAAAAAAAGGTGATTCACATTGGTTCATACAATCGCAACTCGAATATGGTATGTAAGTGTGAACTTGACAGTTTGGGAGTCACACCTGTTATAAAATAGTGTTAATCCCAAATACTTACTGTGTGTTGTGAAAAAATAAAACATATTTTGCTGGAACATACAAAACTGACTATTCTAAACAGCAATAATCTACATAATGTGTTCCTCTCTTGGCCTACATTAGATAACTTGCTTGGTGTTCTGGAAGTAAGAGAAGTATCTTCAGTGCAGATTCTCTGGACGGTTGGTTGCAGGAAGCATTTGTGGCTCTGATGAGGTTGAGTGTACGTGACAGCTGCCCATCTGTGATTCCTGCCTGCACAGGAGCCCTGCGAGAGTACTGCTGTCCTAGCCTATGCAAGCCTTCTGCTTGCACAACACACCAACACACACACACACACACACACACACACACACACACACACACACACACACACACACACACACACACACACACACACACACACACACACACACACACACACACACACACACACACATGTTTTATGGGGACTTTCCATAGACATAATGATTTTTATACTGTACAGACTGTATATTCTATTCCCTTACACTAACCCTATCCCTAAACCTACCCATCATAGGAAACATTCTGCACTTTTACATTTTCAAACAACATCACTTAGTATGATTTATAAGCTGATTTCCTCATGGGGACCAAAAAATGTCCCCACACGAACAAGGATTTCGGATATTGCCATCCTTGTGGGGACATTTTGTCCCCATAACGTAGGGTTTACCAGGCCACACACACACACACACACACTCATTAACAAAACCAGAATCATCACACTCCCAGATTAGGCTTCATACAAGCATGTCTGTGTGCACGAATCATTTATGTTCTGATGTCACATGTATCAAAAAGGCTTGGGTTTCCTGCCGGTTCAGAAACAAGCTGTTCTCTTATAAGTCTGCAGCGTATGTTCTCTGATGTTTAGTCCGCTCCACTCAAGTTTTTCATTAGCTTTCTCTCTGAATGCCCTCAGGCAAGCCACATCCAAGAGCTCCTTTATGAGAGACCATAACAATGACAGAAAAAAAGAAAAAAAACAGATTGGCTCAGAAGCCTCTAGGCCTGCTTCATTTCTGAGCTCCAAGTACTGACCTATTCAGTGAGAGGAAGAAAGATAAATAAACAAACAAGCTGATTGAATGCTACTCTTAGGGCTTAGAAAGTGAAACACATAGGCTTTATTAGCCTCTGACAAATTAGTTGAACAAGAGAAACATCAGATTCCATTACAAATGTGCACATCCTGTTAGAGGCATTCAACCCACATTTGCAGACTGCAGTGTGGTGGTGATGCTGTGTGCAGGGTCACACACCTTTCTAAACATAATACACATTATATTATTATATACATTTTTAAATATTTTATATAGGTTTTTATTTTATTTTAGAGCTGAGGGTAACTGAAAAATGAAATGAATCAATGGAAATTTCCATACATTTTCTGTGATAATTTGAGATTGTATAATTTCTATAGCTTTTCCATGTTGAAAATTAGATGTGGCCATCAGGTTTTAAAGTTATTATTATTCTTATTTGGATACATTTAACCCGTGAACTGAAGTTAATTCCATGACATGCTGATTTGTTAGCTGTAGTCCCATTAAACATTAAGAAAAGTCATGTTTAAGATAAAATGAGCCATATAACAAAGTGACATAAAAATTGTGTTTGTGTTGCCCTCGTTTGGTTAAACTTGGTATTACATTACCATTTACATAAAACAAGTAGCCTAGCTACTATTAAATTAGTAGAATGAAGGCTTTTTTTTAATGTGATTTTACTGTCCACTGAAACATAATTTTTTACATCCGTCAATTTAAATCTATTTATAGCACTTTTCCCAATACATATGGTTCCAAAGCATCTTTATGGTAAATATTGCCTTAAACTCCCCATTGAGGCAGCTATAGTGTCAGTATAAGTGTCAGTGCTTACAGAAAGCTAAAGAATTTGATTCAAAACATGATTCCATATCAAGGAGCGATTACAGTCCACTCACTGACTGTCTGATCCATATCACACACAAAACAGCAACAGCCTGCTGAAATCAGCAGATATTATTGTGGCACTATTGATTCCAATTTAATTTGTATTAAGCTCTTGGTCAGAATAAGCTGAAAAGTTGGTCACACCTCACACCTCGCACACACACACACACACACACACACACACACACACACACACACACAGAGAGAGAGTAACATTTAGGAAGTCATATAGCGCAGTGGTTTCTAGCAGTTATTAGGAGCTTCTTCTTGGTTTTTAAGGCCAAGCATTGTGTACTGTCAGCTAGATGTCCTGATATTTGCATATAAAGTGAGTGTACACAGTGCATATGAAATCAAACGTATTTATTTATTTATAAAAATTTGTTATGATTGAGGTGAAATTAACATTGCAGCAAGCCAACATTATAACTGTCTGGGTTTATGAGCTTGCAAAAAGCATTGGTACATTAAATGGTATGTTATTGTATACCACTGTGTGTGTATGTTTATTTTGTTATTTTTACTGAAAAGCCATTTAATAACAGTTTCCCTTTCAAGGGAACGAGACGCTGCGTCAAACGCTGAGGGAACGCCCCTGCGTGAGTGCGTCCTGAAGCACGTATGGAATCAGTCCAATGGCGAGACGGAACGTCATAGGCGGGTGACGTCATCGACCAGGAATCTATAAAGCATCCTACCTCGGGTCCCGCTTCTGTCGAGGCAGAGCGGCAGCTTCAGTCGTGGGGATCGTAAATGGAAACCTGCCGCCGAATACGCCTTACCAACCAAAGCCGAGGTATTTCTGAGAGGTTTGGAAGGTAACATTGGTGCTTTAAAAGAGGATGCCCACTCAGATGAAAAGTGACTAGCAGGGGTCTCTTCAGCTCTAGGGTCTCTTCAGCCCTTCCTTCTGGACGGCTCGCTTTCTCCTGCTGGCCTATTCGGCGACTCTGTAAATTCGGTCATCGAGGGGTTTCAAGAAGAAAAAAAAGCATGCGGCGGCATTCCAGAAGTACCTCCCACTCCGCGTTCATGTCCCTGGGGCTGCTGGGCGGGAGCAGTCCCGGCCGTCGACGAGCTCCTCACACCGGGCGCAGCAGAAACAGAGTGTCGTGTCTCGCGCTCCCCCACAAAAAGAATGGGACGCAGCGCGGTGCGGCACTCGCAGACGAAGTCTTCGAGGAGTAAGGCTGATCTGAGGACAGTCCTTATTACCAAAAAGGCTTCGTCTAAGAAGCCGGCGTCAGGATGCTGAGGGTAGTCCACTCCCCACCATGAGAGAAAGGAGTTCACCGCATTACGGTCCCAGCGAGCATTTTCCCGAGGGGGGCTCGCTCCCTCTCAGGAGGGGTCCAGAGCAGTCAAACCAGTTGTTCCCTGCCGGTGCGCCATTACAGGGCACTGTGTTTACTGCTCAAAATACTCCAGAGGCCAGCCTCGAGAGGCTGGTACCCTTAGTAGATTTTCTGGCAGAGTGGAAAGCCTTCCAAAAATATCTCATTGGATCGAAAACGGTTACGCTATACAGTTCAGGTCTCGTCCACCTCGATTCACAGGGGTCCTGCCCATAGTGGTGGGCCCCGAGCAGGCTCTGGTAATGGAACAGGAGGTGAAAACGCTCCTGCAAAAGGAGGCCATAGAACGGGTTCCTCCTCCCAGCAGGGAGTCAGGTTATTAGAGCCGATATTTTATCATTCCAAAGAAGGATGGGGGGTTGCGTCCAATTTTAGATCTGTGCCTGTTAAATTGCTCAGTAGGGAAGCTCAAGTTCAAGATGCTCACTCTCAAGCAGATCGTGTCACAAATCAGATCCGATGACTGGTTTGTCACGATAGATCTAAAGGACGCGTACTTCCACATTTCCATCCTTCCACAACACAGGAAGTTCCTGAGGTTCGCTTTCGGGGGCGAAGCGTACCAATATCGGGTTCTTACGTTCGGTCTATCTTTGTCACCCCGCACATTCACGAAATGCATGGATGCAGCGTTAGTTCCACTGCGCCTCCAGGGCATTCGTATCCTGAATTATATCGACGACTGGTTGATTTTAGCGCAATCGGAGCATCAGGCAGTTCGGCATCGAGATGTCGTTCTCGCTCACATCAAGAAGTTGGGGTTGAGGCTGAATTCCAAGAAAAGCGTGTTATCTCCATCACAGAGGACCTCTTTTCTGGGTGTTATATGGGATTCGACGATGATGCCGGTGCGTCTGACGCCTACTCGTATCGCTTCGATTCTTTCAGCCGTAAAGCAAGTGAAGCTAGGCCAGCTGCTCACTGTAAAGAAGTTTCAGAGACTGCTAGGTCTGATGGCAGCAGCGTCCAATGTTATACCTTGCGGCCTGCTGTACATGAGACCGTTACAGTGGTGGCTCAGGACCAAGGGGTTCTCCCTGAGGGGAAACCCACTTCGCACGATCAAAGTCACGCGGCGCTGCCTTCGTGCTCTGGTCATGTGGAAAGAACCTTGGTTCCTGTCCCAGGGACCCGTGTTGGGAGCTCTTTGTCGTCGTGTAACGCTAACGACAGATGCCTCCCTCACGGGCTGGGGGGCGATCATGAGTGGTCACCCAGCCCACGGTCTGTGGCAGGACCATCATCTCTCGTGGCAAGATATGGAAAACAGCGGAAATGTTACCACTTCCTAAGAAACCTAAACCAGTTGGACTGAATAATTTTAGACCAGTAGCACTCACTTCTGTTGCTATGAAGTGCTTTGAGCGGATTATCTTAAATCATCTCAAAATACAAACAAAAGTTCACATAGATACATTACAGTTTGCTTATAGAGAGAAAAGGGGTGTGGAAGATGCTGTCACAACCCTCCTGAATGGAATTTACAAACACCTGGAAACACCTGCCTCCTATGTACGTATCCTGTTTGCAGACTTCTCTTCAGATTTCAATACCATCCAGTCATACTTGCTGATAGAGAAGCTGACAAACATGGGTGTAAACCTCAATCTTGGGAAGTGGATTCAGGACTTTTTAACAGGTAGACAACAGTATGTGAGAGCGGGACATAGTCAGTCAAGAACCATCATGACAAACAATGGAGTTCCACAAGGATGTGTTATATGACCATTGTTATTTATGTTATATACTAATGACTGTGTCAGCCACCATTCAATCTGTTCACTGATTAAGTTTGCAGATGATGCTGCCCTAGTCGGTTTTCTAACAGATAATGAACTGGATTATAGGACTGAGGTTGACCATTTCCATGAATGGTGCAACCAAAACTCACTAATTTTAAATGTTTCAAAAACAAAAGAAATGGTGATCGATTTTAGGAAAAGGCCCCCTCCACTGCAACCTGTTACTATTCAAGGGACAGTTATTGAGACTGTGAAGGAATATAAGTATTTGGGCACTATTATTGATTACAAACTCACCTGGTCTGCCAACTCACTAGCAAGATACTCGAAAGCACAGCAACGGCTCTATTTCTTAAGGAAACTGCGTAGTTTTAATGCAGAGACAACAACTTTGACATTGTTTTATTTAACTTTTATTCAGAGTGTGGTGACTTTCGCCATCCAGTGTTGGGGAGGGGGTCTCTCTGTCCAGAACAGGAACATGCTAGACAATGTGACTAAAATGATTGGATATTTGGGGTGGTTTATTGTTATCTGTGCTAATGTTCAATGTGGCTCTCTTGAGTGCAAAACAAATTTCCCTTGGGGCAATAAAGGTTTCATTCATTCATTCATTCATTCATTCATTCATTCATTCATTCATATAAACTGTCTAGAAATGTTGGCGGTGTTTCAGGCCCTGAAACACTTCCTCCCAGACCTGAGGGGCCATCATGTGCTTGTTCGGTCAGACAACACAGCGGTGGTCTCTTATATAAACCATCAAGGGGGTCTGCGTTCGCGCCCGTTATACAAACTGGCTCGCCAGATGCTCCTGTGGACCCAGGGGAAGCTTCTTTCGTTGAGGGCAATTTATATCCCAGGGTATCTAAATCAGAGGGCAGACATCCTGTCGAGACAGGGGCTGAGGCCCGGGGAATGGAGACTCCACCCCGGGCTGGTGGAGCTCCTGTGGGAGAGTTTCGGTCGTGCCGAGGTAGACCTATTCGCTTCCAGGGAGACATCACACTGTCCACTGTGGTTCTCCCTCAGCCATCCAGCCCCACAAGGGTTGGACGCTATGGTGCAGCCGTGGCCGAGGTCATGTCTGTACGCATTTCCCCCGATCGCTCTGCTCCCAGGAGTTCTGGAAAGGGTTCGCCGGGACAGGGTCAGTCTACTGTTGGTAGCCCCGTACTGGCCGGCCCGAGTATGGTTTGCGGACCTTGTTTCTCTCCTAGATGGCTCTCCTCTGGAGATTCCGATCAGGAGGGACCTACTCTCTCAGGCGAGTGGTATGATTCTTCACCCCCGTCCAGAGCTGTGGAAACTGTGGGCTTGGCCTCTGAAGGTTTACGTGCCGGCACTGGCTGCTTACCACGTCCCGTTAAGTGGAGTTTCTTTGGGGAGACACCCACTAATAACTCGCTTTCTTCGTGGTACTTTGAGGCTGAGGCCAGCAGTTCGCACGAGGGTGCCATCCTGGGATCTGGCCATTGTATTAGAAGGTCTCTCGCTGGCTCCCTTTGAGCCCATTGAAGAAGTTTCTGAGAAATTCATCACTCTAAAGACTATCTTTCTCCTTGCTATATCGTCTCTCAAGAGAATTGGAGACATTCAAGCACTCTCGGTTTCTCCCTCGTGCCTGGAATTTTCGCCTGGTATGGTAAAGGCGTTTCTCCACCCTAGACCGGGCTATGTTCCCAAGGTTCCTACTAATGTTATGAGACCTATAGTTCTGCAGGCCTTCTGGCCTCCTCCCTTTCTGACGTCGGGCCAGGAGAAACTCAATCTGCTCTGCCCTGTGAGGGCCTTAGATGCTTGTGTCCACAGAGCTGCCCTGTGGAGGAAATCTGAACAACTGTTCGTATGTTTCGGGCCACCCAGGAAAGGGTGTCCCGCTTCTAAGCAGAGGATGAGCAAGTGGGTGGGGTCAAGGCCAGCTCACTTGCTTACGAGTCGGCTGGTCAGCCCTCACCATTGGCTGTTCGAACTCACTCGACTAGGAGTATGGCTGCTTCTAAAGCTCTATTGTCAGGAGTTTCCCTCCATGATGTTTGTGATGCGGCAGGCTGGTCCTCACCGCACACATTCATTAGGTTTTATGACCTTGACTTCAGCTCCACTCCTGGGGCGCAGGTGCTTTCTGAATGTGCGCTTTGACTTCACACTACGGACACTTGCTCTTATGGCGACGTGGGTATTAGCGTTCCCACAGCGTTTGACGCAGCTCGAGTTCAGCTTGAGAGGGAACGTCTCGGTTACGTATGTAACCCTAGTTCCCTGATAGGGAACGAGACGCTGCGTCTCCCTGCCATACTCCCGGCATGCCCGTGATCGATTTGCTTCAGGCTATCAGAAGCTGACACGGTTGTGATTCTGGGGTGCTTTATAGTTTCCTGGTCGATGACGTCACCCGCCTATGACGTTCCGTCTCGCCATTGGACTGATTCCATACGTGCTTCAGGACGCACTCACGCAGGGGCGTTCCCACAGCGTTTGACGCAGCGTCTCGCTCCCTATCAGGGAACTAGGGTTACATACGTAACCGAAACGTTTTTCTTTCAAATTGCTTACACACAATTTCTGAAACTATGGCTCAATTTTTTTAAACTCTACACACAAAACATGCAAAACAGACATCTCTTGCAAAAGCAAACACTTAATTAAAAACTATTTTAACTCTTTCAAAAATGGTGTTTTTGCATTGTAACATACAAACATCAAATGATTAGCCACATACACACCAAATCTACACACGGATGTGAAAAATGTAAAACACTACTATCTTGTGTAATTTGCTTGTTCAGTGTGCAGTGGAGTGTACAGGAGTTTGTCACACGTACATGTATGTGCACATATACACTATACACAGTATGTGTGCACACTTGATGAATTTTTAAGTTATTGAACTGAAATTAATCCACACCCTAAGTGACTTGAGCTGAATAATGACACTTTTGGCTTGTTGGAGCTTCTTTACAGCAGAATTTGAAATTGTTACCATTGTGAAGCAGATTTGAAACAATCTGTATTGTATAAAGCAATATAGAAATAAAGGTCACGACTTACCGGTATGTCAGTATAAATTTACAAAATGCAAGGGTGAAAAATATATTTGTTTCTCAAAAAATTTAGTTTTGATTTCTACGTGACCAATTTATGTATAGTTTTCACACATGATCCCTGATTGTAGGTAATTAGGAAATGATGTGGCAAATATAAAAACCAAATAAAACACAATAGCTGTTTGTTTTGAGTGATGTGTCTAATGTAGTGAACTGTGTTTAGAGTTTTGCAAAAAGTTTTTTTTTTACTCAGTGTAAAACGTATAATGTGCTTGCAGTGTTGCAGACTTGGTCTGAAGATTAGGTAGTCTACTATACTGTATGAGTGAATGGTTTCACTGAGTGGGCTTCAAGTTCCACTTTTAGTGTGTAATCAATTTGAAAAAAAAAAAAAAACCTGTAAAATAATCGCACACAATGCCCTTACACACACACACACACACACACACACACACACACACACACACACACACACACACACACACACACACACACACACACACACACACACACGCACGCACGCACGCACGCACGCACGCACGCACACACACACACACACACACACACACACACAAACACACACACACACACACACACACTCACACACACACACACACACACACACACACACACACACACACACACACACACACGCACGCACACAAAAGAAAATATAATTTTTTTCTCTCCAGCAGGGGTCCCTCTGGCTATAGCAACAAAGGCAGTTCAGTCATCCAAACAGCAGATAATTCAGTTCTCCTCATATAGAGTAAGTGTCTTTTCATTTATGTGACGTACTGATATATTCCCACTGAAGCCACAGACAGTCAGAGTACAGCAGTAAAAGCGACGGGACAGCAATTTTATGAATATTTTATTGTGAAGGACAATGCCAATGTGTTTCCCAATACACATATCACAAAATCTCAGTAAAGCTGTCACATAGTTATCTAATATGGCATCTTCCATTACTGCCACAGAAAACACTAAACTTGCAGCAAAACGTAAATGACAGGGCATACTTAAATGTGACGAGTTAGCCTGTTTCACCTCATTACAGATATACAATATAATACTGTCACCTGTGGCGTGTGAGAGATTTGGGCTGAATTTTTCTAGATTTCCACTTTCATTCCAATTTCATTCCTCTCTCTTTGAGCATTTTTTCTGCAGCCTTGGCTTCCATCCTTCCTGACAAATTTGGGCTTTTTCAATTACCTGATCCATAGAATTTGGCTGCACCAGAAACCAGCAGTCTTACAAATCAATGACGTTCAGATTTAAATGTGATGTTTTCTCATGCGTGACATGTATGACCGTGCAAGAATTGTGTCCTTGTGTTGTAGGAACAATGAGAGAGAAAGAAAAAATCTAGAGTCCCCAGACGCCAGTAACGGACCAATTCTCTCAGTCTGGCCACTGCACTCGTAAATAAAGGTAATTATATAAATGCTTAATTAAAATGCATAAATCCTGTTTACAGTTTTCAGCCACAAGAAAAAAATCAGTGGGCTTTAAATATGTGCTGAAATGGCACCCGCCTCTTTCCCTCTGTCTCCCTGGAAAATTTATAAAGTTAGTGTTGCAGTGGGGCTGAATTATGTTTCTTGAATTAGGGACCCCAAGGTCAAGGAGTGATTTATTGATTTAATTAAGCTGATATGACAAAGGTGCCTGACATTGACTTGACTCCATGTCAAGCAATGAAACCAATTCTATCAACCCAACACCTCTGAAATCACTAGGCCTACATTTCCCCAGACAAACAGAAGCTCTGCTGTCAGTTAGTTGTTGTAAAGCTCTCTTATAATGTTGTAGATTCACACTGAACAGGCTTGCACTATAGGGATGTCTTTGACAGTTGCACCACTTGCTTCATCATTTTTTTTTCCTGGTCGCCAAGAGTTGAAAAAACTTTGCTCGTCACTGACACATTTTACCCAGCCGTCCATTCACAGTGGAGGCATGGGGTCAGCAGTCACATTGTACTTGTACAATGACCAAAAAAAAAAAAAAAAAAATCAATCAACATTAAAAAATATTGAGCTCAAACTTGACTTTTGACCACAATTTTGAAGTTACTGCACTCTGCCTTTGTATTGTCTGCAAAAAGTGAAAAGTCACACCAAGGCAAACGGCAGTAAGTTCCACATTATCAATATTTGGTTGCTGATTACCATTTACAAACTCAAACTCAAAATTATAGTAACACCTGTATAAAATCCAGTGATTATGGCATTTATTTTGGATGATTTACAATTGGTTTGTTATATGGAGCAGTTTCGTATCCTATTCATTGGATAGCTGGCTAGTCTATTTATGCTATAGGCTGCTAGCTAGATAAATAAAGTATTACGACCTAATTTGTTTGTCTAATGCATCTTTTGTGTTACACAATTTATGAACTTGACCTTGATGTCTGCGTTTCAAAACCATCTCAACCATCATTTTACTTCGACAGCAATGGGCCATTAATGCTTTAGTAAAAACAACCACTCAACCATTTTCTTTACCTACACTTTTATTCAGGTATCGTGTGTGTCAGAAGTGCTTCAGTGATGTATGACACAGGCTACACCATAATAAACACAGCAAACTTTAATGGACAGTAAAACAAAGGCAGAATACCATACACAGTAACTTCTAAACAAAGGCTAAACAATAGCAGAGTACCATAACTCAATTTAAGAAACAACAGAATTGACTCAAGATACTTATCCACATGATAAAGGAGGTCTTGAATGTCCCAAAAATATAAATAACAAATGTTTGACCAAAAATGAAGTTACTCCCTTTTTGCCTTTGTAGGGCAGAATATTAGGCCTAATATTAAAATTCTTGGAGGATCAAGCGCACACAACTGGCCATTTTAAGAAGAGCGTCTGGCATTTTCACCTGACTAAAAACACGTTGCACGGCCTTAAATTAAGAACAGGCATTATTATCCATTTTGCTGCATTATGAGCTAATATTCATTGTGTTTTTTTTTGTAAACGTGCCAGATTGTAGACGGACATATTTCAACGTTGAACCGCATCTCGCTGAATGCTTTTTCAGCATCTCACCCATGAGCAACAGCATGTGAAGTTAAAGTTTAGAGCACATAAAAACTTTTAAAGCCGGTTTCAAAACATTTAATTGTGTTTTTTCCTTATTTTGCTCTGTTCTTAGTGAGCTTATAGTTTCATAAAAGATGTCCGATTTCATCTGCCTCCCCTGTGACTCACCATCAGATTGTGGGATGAATATAGCACAAAACGCATGAATAAATTCAGTAAATGATGTCTTATTTTGTCAGTAGCTTCATTTTTATGATTTGAATTATTTCTACACCATTAGGTATGCATAATGTGATTAATAGCGTACAACAGGAGCTGTAACCCAGGAACTGATGAGCCATTGTGTGCAAAATCAGAAACTGTACACCCACACACAAACACGTTTCCAATGCTGAGGGGCTTTTAACCGTGCGGAGAGATCTCTCTCCCTTCATATGCTGTTCGCCCCTCCATCAACCACTTCTTTATGCTTTTACACTGAAGTCACTGAACAGTAGCTCTTGATTGATTGATATTAAATTAAGCTTCCTTTTGAATTCATTGAGTTCATGCAGTGTGTTTCGTGCCATTAGCAGCATTCAAAAAGATGAATAGAGTGCATTACCAAATACCTAACGTTCATTTATTATTTCTGTAGTGTACTAGCTGTAGCTTTCACGCTACAACCTTGCAGATTGCGATTTGGATGTAGGGCCTGAAGTTATTCCCATATCTCTCCAGGATTTTTTTTCATATCGCACCACCTGTGTTATATGATGTTGAGACTCAAAGTTGAATAGAGCTTATGTGTCATTGGACTGTTTTTACTTTCTTCTAAAAACTGAAAAGTTATTCTGTATTTTTGTATTTGGGGAGATTATTCATTTAAAATTTGTGCTACCTCTTGATTTGGGATTACAGTTTGGGATTGACGTTGGATTGTTATTCAAAGGAAGTGCCTCTGATTTAGAATAATCCTAAAGGGAAACGCAGGAAAAGCCGCTCTCCTTTTAATAGGATTTCTGGATCTACCAAAAGAGCTCTAACACTTTCAAACACAAACTGAATGCTTGGTGCTCTTTTTTCTTATTGGCTTATTTGCCTTCTATCACATATTTTATCAATTATCATACATTTGGTGTCATTCGAAAGCTTACACCCTCAGTATACTGAGGGTGCAGAAATTCCTGTGAAAACCATTTTGAAATCAGACATTGCCTTACCAGGTCTGAGACTCAATGTTCCATATTTGGTCATTGTTTTGTGATAGAAGTGATATTGTGACATAAATGTATCAATTTGTGACAGGAGAACGCATAAAAAAATTTCTATGCAATGTAGATTTCACTGTGTCCATTTTTGGAACAGCGTAAAAAAAATCTCAAGGGACCTTTAATTTTGGTGATATCAACTTCAAATTTGGAACACAACTTGGTTAGATTTATGGCTTTGATTTTATAGCATTTTTTTAAATTAAAAATGATGTATTTGTATATATATATATATATATATATGTATTTGTATAATATATATATATATATATATATATATATATATATATATATATATATATATACACACACTCACCTGAAGGATTATTAGGAACACCATACTAATACTGTGTTTGACCCCCTTTCACCTTCAGAACTGCCTTAATTGAACGTGGCATTGATTCAACAAGGTGCTGAAAGCATTCTTTAGAAATCTTGGCCCATATTGATAGGATAGCATCTTGCAGTTGATGGAGATTTGTGGGATGCGCATCCAGGGCACGAAGCTCCCGTTCCACCACATCCCAAAGATGCTCTATTGGGTTGAGATCTGGTGACTGTGGGGGCCATTTTAGTACAGTGAACTCATTGTCATGTTCAAGAAACCAATTTGAAATGATTTGAACTTTGTGACATGGTGCATTATCCTTCTGGAAGTAGCCATCAGAGGATGGGTACATGTTGGCCATAAAGGGATGGACATGGTCAAAAACAATGCTCAGGTAGGCCGTGGCATTTAAACGATGCCCAATTGGGACTAAGGGGCCTAAAGTGTGCCAAGAAAACATCCCCCACACCATTACACCACCACCACCAGCCTGAACAGTGGTAACAAGGCATGATGGATCCATGTTCTCATTCTGTTTACGCCAAATTCTGACTCTACCATCTGAATGTCTCAACAGAAATCGAGACTCATCAGACCAGGCAACATTTTTCCAGTCTTCAACTGTCCAATTTTGGTGAGCTCTTGCAAATTGTAGCCTCTTTTTCCTATTTGTAGTGGAGATGAGTGGTACCCGGTGGGGTCTTCTGCTGTTGTAGCCCATCCGCCTCAAGGTTGTGCGTGTTGTGGCTTCACAAATGCTTTGCTGCATACCTCGGTTGTAACGAGTGGTTATTTCAGTCAAAGCTGCTCTTCCATCAGCTTGAATCAGTCGGCCCATTCTCCTCTAAACCTCTAGCATCAAAAAGGCATTTTCGCCCACAGGACTGCCGCATACTGGATGTTTTTCCCTTTTCACACTATTCTTTGTAAACCCTAGAAATGGTTGTGCGTGAAAATCCCAGTAACTGAGCAGATTGTGAAATACTCAGACCGGCCCGTCTGGCACCAACAACCATGCCACGCTCAAAATTGCCTTTCACCTTTCTTTCCCATTCTGACATTCAGTTTGGACTTCAGGAGATTGTCTTGACCAGGACCACACCCCTAAATGCATTGAAGCAACTACCATGTGATTGGTTGATAAGATAATTTTATTAATGAGAAATTGAACAGGTGTTCCTAATAATCCTTTAGGTGAGTGTATATTAGTACAGTACATTTGCTTTACAGTAAATTTAAACTTATATAACTTAAAGTGCTTTCACCTCAGCAATAATCTCCTGAGTGTCTTCTTTAAAAAAACAACCTTAGGTCCATTTAAGTTTGGATAGTGCATTTTCACGTCTATGCTCAAAAAGGGGGGATGGTGACAATTAAGGGGAGGGGAAACTGCTTCTCATCAACTGGCTCGCTTACAAAATGGTAATTTCCGTGTAAAGTGGTGTAGCTTGAACCCAAAATAGCGTCCATCAGAGAGTGCTAAACACTGAAGGTGACAGGACAAGACCCCAGTCCATCTTGGCACTTAGAAAACCCTCTTAAGAGTCCATTTAGCCCATAATTTCCTCATGTAACAAGGCTCTGTGATGAAAGCAGGATAAGAGAAGCTCATATCATTACAAGCGATGCATTTTTGGATGGATTACTTTGCATAGATAGATCTTGAGAAATGTAATTTAAAAGTGAAGTAACTTTTTTTGAAATGCTTAAATATGGAAGAGAGGGGTAAAAAGGTGGTATGAGTTTTTGGAAAATAGTGGTGGTCCATCAGAGGAAGCAACTCAGAACAACAATTTGACTTTATAATTTTGCAAAATTATGGGAACATTGCTTTAGAATGCTAAACAGCTAAACTTTGAACAAAGGTTCTATTAATGTTACTGGAATAATGTTTGTTCTGAGAATGTTACCTGTTAGCTGGTAATAATCCAAATAAACTACAGTGATCCTATTAATTGTTGTTTTTTTAATATTGAAAATATCTGGGAGAGATCATCTGTGTTCAGAAGCATACTAATAAAAATAAATGTTTTGATAATAAATCCTATTGCAATTATTTATGTTTGATCATGTGCATAGCCTTCACAATCACAACTCTCTCAAAGACCACAGATGAACCTGAAACCAGATAAGAAACAATCATACTTTTTGCATTTGCACTATGTGACTAATATAAGATAAATCACACATAGCCTTTAAAATAAATATATGAAATTATAAATCAACAATGTGAAATATCCTGTTCAAAAGACAGTATCTCAGTATTCTCTCTTGAGATTTAAAATGTGCTGCAATCAAGCTCCCGAGGGAGAAAAATGAACCTCAAATAACCTTTAGATTTCGCTAAACAAATGAACTCAGAGTCTAAGACACAGACATTAATCTTGTGATTTTCAGATGAAATGGTGAACATACTCTGAAAAACTGAATCGTGATAAAAGCGGATATGGACTATTGAGCTCACAGTAAGGAATAAAACATACTAGTTCATTTCTGTGATTTCATTTCCAGGGAGAGGGAGGTGATAAACAAACTTTGATGTTTTTGCTGAACAACAGCGCATATTGTCCTCCCTGAGTTGGCGCTCAGGTATAAGCAGTCAGCACTTCAGTCACATTCTGCTGCATACGAACACAGAAAACCCTTCTCCTCTTCAGTTCTCTCCCTCTGAGACCGAGCAGAAAAGGTCTGACCAAAGAAGGGGAGGTGCTAGATTGTATGGGAGAGAGAGAGAGAGAGAGAGAGAGAGAGAGAGAGAGAGAGAGAGAGAGAGAGAGAGAGAGAGAGATATGCTGATATCAAGACACACTGGTGATACTAATGATAATCAATTTGACTGATATAGAACATAGTGTACAGAACATTGCTGTTCCAGAAGTATTTTTTTGCATTCATTTCTCCGTGGGGATATAACAAAGTCTGTTAGAGTGTTATAACCACGAATCAAGCCAACCAGCTATGAGGTAAATCATCATAATGAAACATTTTGATTTGAAGCAAAAAAAGTATTTGATAACCGAAAAAAATATATATACAAAGGTAAGTATTTAACGGCTTTAGTGAGGGAGAGAACTAAGATCCCATGAAGCATTGAGAACAACATAATCGAATTAAAAACAATGATAAAAAAGTATGCAGATGAGAAGACCAGAGGCCGTTTTTTTAATGAATGTTATCATTCAATGAATCAAAAGCCGATAACATGTTTGCTCTTAAACATTCGTTTTGGATCGAACAAATTCTGTTTAAAAGTCACGGACAATTGTGAGACAGGTAGAATTCAGTTTACTGCACTTCTCATTCATTTCTATAGTATTGATTATCACACAACTTTGAACTAAATCAATGACATCAAGGCTGAATGTGGTTATCATGTGATCCAAGTTAGCCGTTACACTTGTATCCACAGACCATTGTATCTTCCAATAATAAGCCCGTCTCTGGTTTTGACTCTCTGATTAAATTGTCTGTATAGCATCATGGATAATGTAGTTTTTCACCACAAATTCCGCTGTTAAACACGATTATTTTAAAAGGAAGTTGAACTAAGACTGGTGGATTCAACAGATAATCGATTGTGACCATGTAAGACATGCTGCTGCTGCACATGTAACATACATGAAATAGCCCCCCAACAAAGCAGGAGACAAGACATGAGAAAAGTGCTCAGCCCTCCCCACTCAAACATCTTTTCCAGATAGTTGAAGGCTGTACAGCCAATGCCACTGTTGAGCAGCTTTTCACAGTCGCTCTAGATTTTTGACTTTGGAGCACAGTTGTGCAACAGCTGAAAGAGACTATTGCTATACATTTGTAAAGCAACTTTTCACTTGCGGTGCACAGGTTAATGGAAGAAATAGACAATACAAGCATATACCAACGCATTCTCATCCTTTGGCGTCATATAGGTGACGACATATGACCTTTCGTCGAAATCTTACGCACATGGCCTTCTTTAGCGTCAATATAACACGCACTGTTATGGGTAGGTTTAGGTCTGGGGTAGGGTACGGTTATGACGCCTTGGGATCTGCGTCTCATATTCACGCTAAAGGATGTCATGTGCGTTGGATTTAGACAAGCGTCACCTGTATGATGCCTTGGGTTCTGCGTCTCATAGGCCTCGTTTACACTGCAGGTCTTGATGCCCAATTCTGATTTGTTGCCTATATCCGATTTTTTTGACCGTCCGTTTACACATTCTTTAAATTGTGACCCATATCCGAGTCATGCGTTTACACTTGACATAGATCTGAAACATCGCGCATGTTTAAAGGGGTCTTCTTGCACAGATGGACGAACGCGCAGTGAGATCTCAGGACTGGTGGGAACACGATCTCATGAAAGTGAGTATCTATTGCACGAATTTTATTTCTAGTGCCATTTATATGCCAAAAATCGTTTTTGCTTGCCATAAAGTGCGTATCATGAACACAAAAACTATTTTTTGGCGTAAATGGCACGTGAAAAAAAATTTGTGCAATAAACGCACACTTTCATGAGATCGTTGCGGGCTTTAATGAGGAGCAGTGGGTCCGAAATTTTAGGATGAGCAAGCCAACCTTTGATATGTTGTGTCAACGTGTGTCCACATTCCTCTCCTACGCAGACACGGCGTTTCATCGGGCCATCCGTCCCTTTGCAGATGTGCGTCGGGTTTCTCTCGTCATTAAACCGTGGAGACGCAGCCTAATAATGCCTCAGAAAATCCAATCTGCCTGTTTACACAACAGTCACATTGGCACATATCTGATTTATATCTGATTTATTTCCACATAATAACGAGGCCTGAAACCGATCTCGAAAGATCCGAATGCATGCGGTTTTTTCCTGTTTACACTGTCATAGAACACATCCGATCTGTGTCGCATATGAGTAAAAAATCGGAATTGGGTCACATTTCACTGACAGTGTAAACGAGGCCATATTGATGCTAAAGGATGCCATGTGCGTAAGATTTCAACCAAATGTACAAAGCATCACATGTATGACGCCAAAGGATGAGAACGGGCTGCATATACACACTTGCTGCTGAGTGAGAAAACAAGTTGCATAGGCAGATATGCATATATTTGTAGACAGAACGAGATTGGACAAAAGACACACCCCAAACAAGCAGATCCATCGCCAAGATATTTTGAAAGTTAAGGATTTGAAGTTAAGGACCTATCAGCCTGCGCCATTTAGAGTTTCATGCCATAACTTGGTATAAAAACAATAGAAAAGCAGTGCAGTGGAACACAAAAACATGTTCTATGTAAACTGCCCCTAGGGTGTGCTTCACATCGAATAAGTAGGCTGAAAACTGTCGAGGAGCGTACTGTCGGTGAGTCGACTGCATATATATCAACGCATTCTCATCCTTTGGTGTCATATAGGTGACGCCATATGACATTTCGTCGAAATCTTACGCACATGGCATCCTTTAGGTCTGGGGTAGGGTGCGGTTATGACGCCTTGGGTTCTGCGTCTCATATTGATGCTAAAAGATGCCATGTGCGTAAGATTTCAACGAAATGTACAAAGCGTCACATGTATGACGCCAAAGGATGAGAATGGGCTGTATATATATATATATATATAGGCCTCCTCTCATGCTGATAGGATAGACATGTTTATTGCTGATTGAAACGACGTGTTTATCGGATAGATCATTTGAACATGTTCCTTCAGAACTTTGTTAATGAAACATCATGTACATTAACCTTGCGCTAAATGCGCTAAACTAAATTATAGGCTGATTATAGATTTAGGCTTATTCGCCAAACTTTGTTTGTGTAAAGTAGCCATGCAGACTGCATTCAGTAATAATTATGTGGGCATGTTTGTGTGTGTTTTTTCCCCCCCATATTTATTCTTAACGAATTCACCCAATTTTGGAAATTCATTAAGAATGCATGTTGTGTTTTTTGGGGGGAAATGTAACCACTTCCAAATGTCACATGCCCTTTCTCCATTTTTCTATCTGTAATTCGGAGTTCTCACATGTTATCTCTCTTTTATTCCTTTTGGAGACTAAGATTATAAGAAGCACACAGATGTAAGTCCTCAGTGGGTCCAGCTTCTTTTCATCCGAAGACTTTGTCAAGAAGAACACTCTGTGTTAAACACACCCACACTCTGTCTCATTTTCTCACATACTCTTTCTCTGCCTCATACACACACTCCACATATCTCGTTCTGCAGCTGGAAGCAATGATTTGATTCAGTGCTTTTGAGAGATTGCACCCCCAACGTTCGTTTGGCCATGGCCCATCCCTGAACTCTTTCTCGCTGTCTGTCAGGGGCCTCACACTGTGTGTTAGATTGTCTATCTTTAAGACTTTTGATATCTCTTCTCCCATTCAAAGTTGACAACCATGGCACATGTACTGCCTGTTTGATCAGACAAATAACATGGACTAAACAGTGATGTTAACCCTCTGGGGTCCTTCGGCCCAAATGGACCCGAAGCATTTAAATATTTTTTTTTTTTTAAATCATAGCTTTATCGGAATGGTCCGAAATTTGGTGACTTTGTTGGTACTTGGTATATGAACACCCAAAAAAATTGGGGACAGGATTTGAATAGTCTAAGTGGTTGTAAAAAAAATAGTCACACTCAGGACCTTCGGGTCCAAATGGACCCGCATAGGAAATCAATGGGAAATTGGCAAAAATGTGAAAATACAGAGTTTTTTTGTGCGTACAATCTACAAATCAGCCACGATCCAGAAAAAAAGCACACAACAGTGAAGGGGTGAATCTATAAAACATCAAGAGTGCAAAACAGACACATACACACACACACACACACACACATACACACACACACACACACACACACACACACACACACACACACACTAATAAATTAAATTACATATGGGTTTTGAATTTTTAAAATGCTCAGTTTGTCCACCAGATGGCATCCATCTCATTTCAAAAATTGCTTTCATGAGGCCTAGGCTTGACTCTAAAATGAAATACAGCTTTAAAAAAAAAAAGAAAAAAAGAAAAAAAACCTAATATATTCAATGGGGAAAAAAATGGGTCATAATTATTGCATTAATATTAATTATAAATCATTTTTATTTTTTAAATTATCTCAAAACACCAAAAAAGAAAAGAAAAAATATTATAAAAAACAAGTAAAAAAAAAAAAAAGATGATTTTTTTTAAAATAAATATTAATCCCACCCTTCCGGCCCATTTGGACCCGAAGGTCCTGAGTGTGACTCTGAAATGAAGGACCCCAGAGGGTTAAGGAAACCCATGCATGGTAAGCTATGTAGATACTGTAGTACTTTAAATGTGTTGTATCTTAGTGGGAAGCACATCGTTTTTTGAAGTGTTCGGAAAGTAAAGTTTCTGTTGCTAACCCAGATAACAAAAACATGTTAGGTTTTTGAAAATGTTATTTCTGAAATTTTCTGTTTTAATTTTATCAATATGAAGGGAACATTCTATTTTATCATTTTGCAAACAATATCGGCATGTTACTTTGATGGTCTCTGAACATACTGAAACAAGTAGGACAATTTAAAATAAGTTTCAGAAAAAAAGCATCCGATGAATGATATATAAATAACGTTTCTGTCAGGACCACTATCGTCAAATACGATTGACAATTAGCATACAGTTTGGATTGTCGGGTTTGTTCCGTTCTGGGCGAGAACTCCCTGCGCATCCATGCAGCCTAGCATGGATAAGAACAGGGAGAGCAGCAATAACCCCCCTTAGGGTAAACAGAACAGAACCAACATGAATGTATGCAGATATAAGATTCAAGATTTTAAAGTACAAAATAGTTTGAGAATTTATTCTGATTCAAGGGGAATCAGAATGTCAAATGCTGACTGGGTGAGAGGAGGAGCTGGGGATGGAGGAGAGTAATTAGCTCCTGAGAAACGTGATAGCTGTTGATAATACTGAAGGAGCTTATATATGTATAGAGTGATAGGCGTCGTATTCCTATAGGTAGACGTGGATCAGCTGAGAGTCAGCTGATTCAAGCTTGACTAACGTGACCTGCCAGAACTGATGCTAGGCTTGATTTTTGTGAACATTATTAAAGACTAGACTTCAAACAAACATTCTATTAATGTTACTGGAAGAACTGCGAAAGAACCTTGCCAGAACGTTTACGAGAATTACTGAGAACATTACTGAGAACGTTCCCTGAAAGGGAAACTCCCACAAATGCATATGGTCATTTGTCAGCCACAAAAATAACTGTATCCACGCCTTTTCAGCTCAAATTTTTCACTGCGTGTCTTAAATAAATCCTGACAGTTGTTTTTTAACACCAAAAGAGGGTTTGCGCTGGCGCAAGCTGTTAGTAAATCTGGTCCATGATGTCAGGGTTTGGGGTTGAAGAGATGAGGCGAGGACTCAAGTGCAGGAAACAAGGGCTTCTTTATTAATAAAATAAAACAAAACAGACAACAAAAACTACCCCGAGGGGGAAAACAAGACTGACTTGACTTGACTTGACTTGACAAGATGGGCGGGGCAAGACAATCAACAGGAGAGCACATGGCACAAGGAAGGAAACATACATACACGCCATGTGCTCACACCAAACATGATTGGAACGCAAGCACATGGCCAGTAAAACGAATCACAAGCCATGCTCACACAAAACGAGACATGAACACGCAGCTAATGAGAACACTCATAAGCCACGTGTTCACACAAAACATGACAACATGAAAGCACACAGCCAGTGTAAAACACAAGCTGTGGGCTACACAGAACACAACAATACTCACGGACGGAAGAGCGTACGGCCCGAGCGAACTCGAAACCGCACGGTGACATGACAAAACAAGCGGAGCATGGATGTCCGAAGAGAGCGCACGACGAAGACAAGACAAAAACAGGAGTGTCAGAGTTCTGTCACAAAACCAAGAAATGAACTAGACAGATGTGACAGAATCCTGACACATGATGTTTTATTAAAAAAAGTTTGGGAGGATCAAATGATCTACCCAATCAGCATGAGAGGAGGCCTATATGAATCACCTATGTTCCTCAACCGTTTTCTGTTTGCATTCCTGCACCACCCCAACTCCTCACTCCCGGCCGGTTTTTATCCCAGCCAGGAATACGGGAGAGTACTCTACTTTCGGGCCAAATTCAGACTTCAGAACCCTTCCCTTGGACGCCAAATACCCATACTCTTTTACTATATCTGATTATTAGTAAGTGTGAATGCATGAAATGAAAGTATGGAAATCTGTATTTATTTACACTGTAAACTGCTACCATCCCCTCTGTGTATAGAGGGTAGTGAACACTGTGAATTGTAACATCTTTTTACTATTGCTCACGGGTTCTCTAGTATTTCTTTAAGATCTTAAGGTTAAATATAGACTTGGGGAGCAGCACAGCTGAACTTGGCACTAATTTTCTCATGTCAACTATTTCCCTCGAGGGAGTCTGACCAACTCTAGCTGAAATTAAATTAACGAACTGCTGATGCATATGATCAGACCATTGACTCTATTTTCTTCAGATTGTTCTTAAAGACATACAAAATCCTGGAACTTTTATTAACCCAGTATCTCAGAGACTTTGACAGAAAGAGATGAACTGATATGAGGAAGAGATGGCATAAAGGCTATACTTATTCAATCTGCTGCTCAACCCAATGGATACATCTTTAATGAAGTAATGATTAATCTATTTAATAAAATTTCAGAATTACAGAACACAGCTCATTTATCATAGACTAAAACTGAATGGTTAATCCCAGCCTGATTTACTGTGAGACTGAAAAAGAATGAGTCATTTAAAGCATTAGTCTTCTAAATCAGTTTCATACGGAAGACAATTTTAGGCCTCTATAAAAAGTAATTAACTTCTCACAACCCTTTCTCATGCCCAACCATGCAAAAATCACACAAAACGATTCAGGAAGGAGAGGTGTATCACATAGCTAATCTACGATAAGGCAAATCCACCCTAAGCTTAAGGATCTTGAAAATCCATTAGCTTTGCAACAAAAGTTGAAGTAGTCTTCCATCAGGAACCACACTGCTGAGACCTGGAAAGCAATTTAATAAATTCAATTAATTAAAGTATTCAAAATTGAGCGGGGCACTGAGGCTGGAACTGAACTAAATGTAATTCAATAACATGTCATTTGTTTGTCATCTTTCACATAGCCTATTAAGCATTCTCTCAGTATTAGCCAAGTACATTAAAAGGCTACTCAAGACTGAAATGGGTCAAATATAAATTTGCAGCAGTTGTCAAAACATTTACAACCCAGGCTCATTGAAGAAAGTGGCGACATATCTGTAAAATTACCGTTACGTTTCTTCTTGCACATTTCGCGATATTTTAAAAAGTGAAATTTGCAGTTAGGGAGCTAAAAGCATGTTTAGAATTATCCAAACCAGATGAATGTGAATCTGGTTTTATTGTTGTACATATCGTGAGAGTCAATGCCATTTCACCTTTCAGCAATGAACCTTGGTACAAGGCAAAGACTTTGAATAAAGGCAGGACTGAGTGATTTTGTAAATGATTTACAGTGAAAGGAGATTTAAAGTGAACCGTCTCTACCTCAACTCTAGAGCTTTTGTGGATATTTCATCTGTGCATTGCATCTTGGTTTAACAACATTTTTTTTTTTACCATTACACCATTTTTTTAATGACATAAAAGATAAAGATAAAACAAAGTCAACTACAAACGAAAAGACACACATAACAGTCGAGAGAAACATACTGTATATAGATTATGTTTTGTTCAGATGTCCTGATTAAAGTTTTTATAATGGTCAAGATAGTTTAATAAAAGTGCTAGCCAGATTAATGTTATATAAAAACTAAAGTCTTATAGTTTTACATTAGACTGCTGTATTCTTTCACACATAAAGGATGAACTATATTTTAATGTTTTCACATCCACTGGTTTGGAATGAGCATCGGGAATAATCTCTTTCATTTACCAATGATTTTATAGAAACATGATAGTACAAATTAAAAAAATAACCGAAAATATTCCAAACAAAATCCCAAAGGATGACACATGACCATCTAAACTCAAACAAGCCACAACTGCAGTGACTTTCGGGGGAAATAAACCTTCTCTGATGATGATGATGATGATGACAATAATAAAAACTGGCACTGGAATTGAAAACAATAACTGAAATAAGTCAGCAATTTGGTCGTGTTTCTGCTGTTGTGTATGTCAAGGCAGAAACAAATGACAACAGTAGGAGCTGCAAATTAGAACAGTGACAAACGCTTACTGTTGTCATCAGTGAACTGCCTAGGTGACAAAACTGTCAGTCACTGAAATTGTTGAGAAAGACAAAGAGTAAGTTTAGCAATTTTGAATTGTTTGTACCAGGCTGATCCACATCATCAGCAGCTCTCTAAAGGTTTTATTCCTAACAAAATCATTCTGCTGAGATGCAAAGCTCTCCTGTTTGGTTTCATATATTATGCAACATTCCATATCTGGGAACATTTCATGTAGGTGGCTCTTAAATCTCACTCTGCTTCAAAAGGTTTTTTTTTTTTTTTTTTGAAAAATGTTTATCTTTTTTGTTTCTCTCTTTCCTCATTTCTTGTTGTTATACAATTTATTAAGTGGAAATACCTCTGGCATAGACGTCGATAGCATTAATTGACATAGAAGCCTTAAAGTGATTTAGGGTGGAATGAGCTCTTCAGGCTATGACTCTCATAAAAAAAAAAAAAAGAAAACAACTGTTTTTGATACAAATTCAATCTTTTTCTTTTCTTTTTCTTGAAAACCAAATAAATGTAGAGTCATAAAACACCTTTTGGTATACAGTACTGCACAGTTGTAATTTTCTTAATTTGTCCTCCTTTTCACTTTTGGTAATGATTCTCAACATAATAGCCATCATTCTTTTATTTCAAAGATTTAATGTAATTTAATTTATTTTATTTGAACACTTTTGAAAGACTCACAGCCACAACAATTTATCTTTAGTAAATCTACCTTTCATTTAAAGGTCAGATGTACTCGATAAACACTGAGAAATAATCCTATATTACTGCTGAAGGACAGAGTTATAATAAAGACAAGTGTCTGCCACCAATCCAGTGGAACATATATTGCATCTGGGATTTGATGACTTGTTTTGTGAGGGCGTATTTTAGAGGCCAGATGATGTTTGCCAATGCACGAACAACCACAAAGAAACTAACAGATGAGACCTCAGAACCATCCAGACGTCAGGTTCAAAAACATCTATTTCTGTCCGTGGGTGGGAAAGAGAGCTTGCAGTTGTGAAAAGGAACAAATAATGATCCACAAATAGCCCCCAAACTCGACGCAAAAACAACATTGTGGCAGAGGAAAGGCATAATGGGAGAGTTATATAGTCTCAGCCAATCCTATTTAGTACAGGAAAGATATGTCACCACCCTCTCGATGTCTCATTAGGCTCTGGTAGTTTTAACAGTAAACACTATAATGTCTCCAGTCCCAACCAAAATTCAAATAAGCAAAGTGTGTTTTAAGAAGTAACAGCATCCAAAGTCAATACCATGCATGCAAATCTTTAATATTTTAAAATTAATTGGTAACACTTTACAATAAGGTTCATTAGTTAACATTAGTTCATTTATTAAAGGGGTCATTTAATGGTACATGCACTTTTTGCAAGTTGATTGTACTGAAATGTGTGTTGGCAGTGCCTATACACAACCATCATATAATGATAAAAAAATCCATCCAGTGTTTTTGTTTAAATCTCCTTATATGTTTTCCCCTGTCTCAAATCGAGCCGTTCGACCGTGTGACGTCACACGGTCGGACGCCCCTCCCACGATTGTTGATTGACAGCAGCGTTTCAACACAGACCCGCCCTCGCTCGTGAGCGAGCTGTCAATCATAGTCCGTCATTAAGCTAAGCGATTGTGGTGTTCTGTTCTTGGGTGTAATATTGAACACAGCAGTCATTTTGATGTTCCTAAATCCGAACCGCTGAAGTGGCTGAGTTTTGTTTTCGAAGGGAATATTCCCTAGCCTGACTACGTTAGACTTCGTACTTCCGCTCAATTTCAGTTCGCTTCTTAGTCTGAGACATCGACATGTGACGTGACGTAGACGCTAAGCACCGAGTTTAAGATTGTGACTGCGGATATGGAGACACGGGATGCAATTCGCTCTGTTGTGGAGAATATTCCCGGCATTTGAAAACTGAAGCCCGAACAACAAGAGTGTTAGTTAAACATTTTGAATGGAGGTGATGTCGTGGCCCTACTCCCGACAGGTTTTGGTAAAAGTTAATTTATCAAATATTACCGATCGTCAGCGAGAAACTGGGGAGGCCAAAGGCCGGCAAAGCGATAGTCGTGATTGTGTCCCCCTTGGTTGCAATCATGGAGGATCAGGTTAAGGAGACAGCAAAACTCGGTCAGCCATGTTCACTCCGGTATTTCACTCGATGGTTTCGTTTTCACATCATCATACATGTGTTTACAGTGGAAGTTCGATGCGGCTGAGCTGGTGAATAACACACGTCATAACCAAACGTTATGTGATTGGCTTACGGGTAACCAATGATTTTATACTTCAGACAAGCGGAAGTATAAAGTATATTACAAAGTTTTCATTTAGACCCTAAACATTCATATTAACTTGTACAAAAATGGCATTAAATGACCCCTTTAACTACCATGAACTAACAATGAGGAATACATTTGTTACAGTATTTATTAATCTTTGTTAATG
Source organism: Rhinichthys osculus (assembly GCA_029959095.1). Taxonomy (NCBI): domain Eukaryota; kingdom Metazoa; phylum Chordata; class Actinopteri; order Cypriniformes; family Leuciscidae; genus Rhinichthys; species Rhinichthys osculus. Next base: position 36,811,613 of record JARWKJ010000004.1, on the reverse strand, counting down.
TTAGTTAATACAAATACAGCTGTTCATTGTTTGTTCATGTCACTTAACTAATGTTAACAAATACAACCTTTGATTTTAAAAAGGTATTATTAAATGTTGAAAATAATATTAACTAAGATTAATAAATGCTGAAGAAGTATTGTTCTAGTTCCTAAGATAGTTAACTAATGCACCTTATTGTAAAGTGTTACCATTTATTTTTTCAAATAATTAAAATTATTACTATATATATATATATATATATATATATATATATATATATATATATATATATATATATGCACACACGCATATACAGTATTTGCTTCTCCCGTGCTAATGTGGTTGATTATTTTAAAGTGCTCGTCCCGAACTTTGTTAATGAATCATAATTTTATGATTCTAATTTATTTCCAAACTTACTGGCTGCTGTCAACCTGCACATATTGTTTATTCAATCTGAATAAATCTTGGGAGAATACATTTTGATTTCATATGAATTCCTAAACTCTGAGCTTTATTTGTTTGTTTGTTTGTTCATTATGTGCTTATGTTGTTGATTTGAGTTTTTTCAAGAAGTTTGCACATTTGGCAATGCATGCTAATGTTTCCTGACACAACCAAGCACTATTGCCACAAGAAAAACAATTTTCAGACTGAATGCCAGAAAAAAACAAACAAAAAAAAAAAAACAACATCAATGCAAACATATGTTGGCTGTTCCAGATTTTCATGTCAATAAAATCTCCCCACCTGTTAGGTCTACAGAAAATAAAATACTAGCAGCAGCACAGTATGTGAGAGTCAGTGAGAGTGTCACACAACAATCACTGTTATTGTTCTTTTTGGCTGTTATTTTGTTTTTCATCTTCCAAATTTACACTACAGCTACTCCGGAAAACATGATAAGGAGGTCCAAAAGGGACATGGTAAAGGAGGAAAAAAAATAGATGGGAATTATTTGTCAATGCTTTTGCCTTCTCTCACAAATGTTTCCCATTCCCTCAAGAAACTTAATTCGCTTGCAAAATGTTTTGTGCTCCCCAAGAAATTTTGCGTTCGCTTTGCGAATGCAGTTTCTCTGCGGATTGCAAAAGTTTTTCAAGGAACGCAAAACTTGCGAGCAAAAGCAAAAGCATTGGAATATGGGTGCGTGTCAATCAGCTCCCTAGTTCAGTAGTCACGGCACTGATCAGTGAGTCGGCCATTTTATGGGCTGTCTCAATCGTAAAATCCTTCCAGTGCACTGAAATGTTCGCCACCTAAAAAGTCCCGCAATGCACCGTGAAAACCAGGGAGCATTGGTGCTCACATATGTTCCTTTATTTAATTTTTTTATACAAACCATTTAATTATATTTCAGCATAAACATACATCACTAGAGAGGTAATGAACATAATCTAGCTAAAATATATCATTTATTTACAGCAAGCGAAGTATTTATCATAACGTACGTTAAGTAACATTAAAAAATAATGTCAGATAATGCTGTTGTTATTAGTAGTGATCTCATATGTTGTCCATCATGTCCCTTTAGGGGCTCCGTAAACTGTGTTGTCATACAATTAAAACACAATTAATCTGAAACCAGCATGATTTATTAATTAAAACTAAATGACAGTTTCGAACACAGACAGCAATTTTCTCAGAAGTAAAAAATAAATAAAATACATATAAATAATATTTTGCTTAAGTACAAGTAAAAAAAAAAGTTAGTCTTGTTTGACATTTCAAAAGTGACTTGTATATTAAGTGGAAATGTTTTTTACGATAAGTAGATGCATCATTTACTCACCATTATTTCGTTCCAAATATGACTTTTTCTTCTGCAAATCACAAAAGATGATATTTTGAAGAATAGTTTTTTTTTCTTCAAAATATCTTCTTTTATGTTCCATAGAAGAAAGAAAATCATAGAGATGTGAAATGACATGAGAGTAAGTAAATGATGACACATTGTTCAATTATGGGTGAAATTTCCCTTCAAGCCATATGATATCCTTTCATGTAAGTATTACAATCTTGGAGGCATCTTTCCCACATCTAAAAACTGACATACTTTCCTCAAAGTGAATGTGATAATACAACCCGGTATACAAACACTACGACCTAGCATGCCCATTCTTCATTGAAAGTCATTGCATGGTACAGGTATAGCAAACACAACCTAATAGCAATTAAACAACTAAATATGTTGGCAATTAACCTAAAAAGTTTGACCCATTCAGACATCTTAGTGCATACAAGATATAAAGAGCCCAGAGGTAAAGTGGTAGCTTTCCATTAAACAGACTAGAATTTAATAATCTGTTCAAAGCTGGAACAAATACAAATTTATCCAAAATTAACACACAGTTTATTGTTGCCTTCGCTTTCGTTGCTTATGGCAAATTTGATGGTACATTAACTTTATAGTGCTGCATGACGGTCCAAAATCATTAAACATTAATTTACAATTATGGAATAGATTTTTAATGGCTCTGCTTTGTTTTAATCAGTGCCTGTGTCCAGGGAAGAGTTATCATACAATCTGGCAGACTTTGATTTAGGGATGGCTGGTTTTTAATGGCCTGTTCTGTGTGACCTTAGCGTTCTGGCACTGGCAACGATAGCATCTTTGTTCTCAAGGACGTAGTGTTATAGGGATACATAAATGCTTGCGCTAAGCAAGAACACCAAGAGATCTTTGAAAGTCACACAGTAGTGGTAACGTTTACAATATAAAACAAAATTTTATGGTGAGCCTCCTGTAAGAATATAAAAGCCACTTAAAAGTGAATTTGTGAATTAATTTAAAATAAGTAAGGAATAATTGACTCAATTAAAGTCAATTATTCCGCTTACGGTTAGCACACCTCAAAACATTGTTCAGATGATGCTTTTCAGGACGTTTGTCTGGGTTTTGTCCTTATAACGCTCTTATGTGTGGGACTAATTTCTTCGCATCTCATCCCAAGCCTCCGTTGCTAATTCCAAAACGTCATTTTAGAGCTAGTAACAGAGACTTGAGACGTTGATAGCAGACTAATGCAGTTATTAGAGAGAGAAAGAGAGAGAGAGAGAGAGAGAGAGAGAGAGAGAGAGAGGGGAGGGGGAGGGGGAGTAAAAATAAACTCCAATGTTACTCGACCCTCAATAGAACTACTAAATTGGCCAGTTATCTATTTATTAAACATTTTAAAGAAACACAAATCCTCTTCAAATACAGATTAAGTGACCATGATCTAGAGATAGAGAAAGACGTAGACAAACATGGACAGAGAGAGAGCAGAGGATCTGTAGACACTGTGATCTACAGCACATAGAGGACGAGGAACACTTTCTGCTCCTCTGTTCGAAATATAGCAATATAAGAGAAACTTTTCTGCCCAGATTTGAAACCTTGATTCCATCATTCTTTAAACTGAGTGACACTGAATAAATGTCCTTCTTACTCGGAAAAAAATGATAGTACAGCTGCACTAGCGGCTAAACATTTGTTAGCTATTCACAACCCCAGAGACAGCTAATTCTCTAGAGACCCACTGTATTTATTCAATTATTAGGATAGATTATGTTTATTTATCTATTTATTTCCATGCCATATATGACATGATTCTATACATATATGTTTTGTTTGTTTTATTATTTATACATAATATGTTGATGCTTTTGCAACATTGTGTTACACAGTCATGCTAATAAAGCTAATTTGAAATTGAGAAGGAGAGAGAGAGATTAAAGGTGCTCTAATAGCTAGGATGATATTCATGAAAATTGGGTGGGCCAGGCAGTTCAGGTGGCCAGGGTGGACCAGGCAGTTTGGGGGATCAGGGTAGGGCAGGCAGTGCAGGCGACCAGGGCGGAGACGACCCTTCAGGCGGCCAGGGAGGAGACGACCCTTCACGCGGCCAGGGAGGTGACGATCCTTCAGACAGTTCGGGAGGCACCGCAGCCTCCATGGTCCTGTCAAGGGACACACTAACAGACACCGGCTGGGGAACAGAAAGAGACACCGGCTGGGGAACAGGAACAGACAACAGCTCGTGAAGAGGAACAGACACCAGCTCGGGAACAGGAACAGACACCGGCTCGGGAACAGGGACAGACACCGTGGTGACGGCCATCTTTGCTGAGGGCTCAGGTTCAGGCGTGGCGGTGGCCATATCTGCTGAGGGCTCAGGTTCAGGCGTGGCAGTGGCCATCTCTGCTGAGGGCTCAGGCGACGGCCATCTTGTCCGGAGACACTAGCTTGGTGGACGTGACGTGAACAGTCTCTGGATCGGCAGACGTGACGTGAACAGTCTCTGGCTCGGCAGATGAGACGTGAACAGTCTCTGGCTCGGCAGACGTGACGTGAACAGTTTCTTGTGTGGCAGGCATGACGTGAACAGTCTCTTGTGAGGCAGGCATGACGTGAACAGTCTCAGGTTTGGTGGCCACGGCGTGATGCGTAGGCTCGGCAGGACTGACGTGAAGTGCAGGCTCGCAGGACTGACGTGAAGCAGCTCAGGCTCAATAGGACTGACAGCTCGGCAGGGCTGGCGTGAAGCTCAGGCTCGACAGGGCTGACGTGGAGGATAGGCTCGGCAGGGCTGAGGTGAAGCTCAGGCTCGGCAGGGAGAAACTCAGGCAGGGCGGTCTCGGCGGGACAAGACTCTGGCAGGGCGGTCTCGGCGGGACGAGACTCAGGCTGAGCAGGCATGACGTGAATGACGTGATGATCAGGTATGACGTGAAGATACTCAGACTTGGCAGGCATGACGTGAAGAGCAGGCTGGACGGGCGTGACATGAAGAACAGAGCTTATCCGAATGGCAATGTCAAGAAATTGAGCTAGTGTGTAGTGAAGGGTGTAGAGTTTTCTTTTATGCGGGCACCATTCTGATTTTTATCGATACCGGCCACTAGAGGGCCACCCCAACTTGTATCCATGGTTTTTTAAAAACCTTAGGCCCATACCTAACACCCTGCCAAAAATCAAAAACTTTTCCAGAAGTGCCCAATCTTCATGATTTTTCACGTATTCATTCCCAGCTATAAGCGATGTTGGGTGACGTCACTTCTTGTTGACGTTGTCAAACAAAACGGAGGCTAGCTAGACCCTCCCTCCTCCTCATCCCGTCCCCTCCCGCTGTAGTTTTACTGATACTTTATTCAAGGTGTAATGTCGCCAAGTTAGATAAAAAAAAAAAAAAAAAACACCTTTAAACTTGTGTAAATTACCTCAGTCTGTGGGTCTCTCAACAGTGTTTGGCACCAGTCGCGAAACTACGTTTATCTGCGTCTCGCTATGCTAGTGAGAAACGTCATGTAGCTTTTAAGTTGCTAAATTATTTTACTGATAAAATCGTCAGAGCAGCGCTGACAACACGCGAGTGTGTGTTCGTACTGTATGTGTGCGTGCGTTTGAGTGAGAGAGTGCGATAGAGAGATGTGCTTTTCCATAATAACTAATAAATGCAAAATACATAATAAAACGTAATTTTGTGGCAAAAAACATGGACATAATTTGTTGTTTTTATCCTATTGTTTACAATATTTATTTGCTCGCTCAGTGTCATTGTGTTTTGGTTCTGTATAGGCTGTAAAGACCTTTGAAATAACTGAAATCATTGGACGAAGTGATTTGGAACTGTAATGCGATAAAGACCTGTCTGGAACTACTTTAGCCGTGCGTTTCCCTCAAAATAATTGCACACCTTAGAACGTGCGTCAACCAATCAGAATCAAGCATTCAACCGCCCCGTAGTATTGTTAACACTTTACAATAAGTTCCAGTCAGTTAATGCTTTATTTATCATTACCTATAGACCTTATGCGCCAGAGAAACAAGCGTGCAGCCATCGTTAGAATTTTGACTCTGAACTTCTTGCGGTAACTCTGTATATACTCTGAATCATGTAGGCTATATAAATATGTATGGCATCGCTGTCGAAGAGTATTTAGCTAGTGAAGTGGATTTACTTGAGTTAACGAAAGTTATCATGAGCATTGTAGTGTTTTAAGCAGATGCCATAAATGTCAGTAGACCGGGGAGATTTTAAAACGAGCGGTTCATTCAAAAATCCGCAAGATCTTACCTTAATGCAGTGGAAATACAAATCAGAAGACAGAACACGATGAGCGCAGCGCTGAAAAGAAGTGGGGCTACATAGAGCTAGTACAATGAGCAAAACATTTGTTACATTATTTATTAATCTTTGTTAACATTAGTTAATAAAAATACAACTCTTCATTGTTATTTTATGTTAGCTCAGGTCCTTAAATAATATTAACAAATACAATTTGACTTTAATAATGTATTAGTAAATGTTGAAATAATAATATTAATAATGCTTTAGAAGTATTTTTATTGTAAATAAACGTAACCTTATTGTAAAGTGTTACTAATCATTAAAAATGTAAAAATAGTACTGATCTTTGAAAATTTAGATATTTTGTTCATCATTATCGTGAGAGGGTCCTATGGGGTGGGGGGATCCTACGGGAAGATTTAAAAAATATATACTTCACATTACAAATCAACTTTAAAGTAGTGGCATTCCCATGCGGAGGCAACTGCATGATCGTGTGCACTGAAAAGTAGCAGAATATATCAACCAACCAACCTGTATAATATGAACAAGATGGTTTGAATGACAAGCTAGTTTTACAGCTGGTTTCTATTACAACCCATTACCCCTTTGGTCTTCTTAAAAATTGGCAAGCCACATTGCCTTGAATGATGTACATAAAAGTCGACTGCGCCAGTTCCCAGTGAAATAAAACTTGTAATGCCAGTTCTTTTCCAATATTACCTTGTCACTTTGCAAGTTTCCCTCTCTGTGTTTTGTACACAGATATTTATAGCTTTTGGCAGTAGAAGGTTAATTGAACTATAATGGGTTCATAAATGAAATTGAGGGGCAGGGGCATAAAGCTGAGAAGTGTGGAGGGAAAACAATACCCTTACAAACACCTTCAACAGCTGTTAGTGACTGACTTCTTAGTGAATATCTAAAATTCCGGCTGACATTCCCATTTGAATATTGTTGTCATCACACTGTTGTAGAATGCCTTTTATTTTCATTGAGAGCTCCAGGAGAGCTTGTGAGAGCAGGAGAGCATAGTCAATTCTGCCATTCAGTTTCTAGAGAAATCTGGATAATGTGACACTTTTCAGACAAAGATTCTTAGTGCAGCGGTACGGAGTTGTATGAAATCAAATCAAATTTGAGAAACATTCAGGCACCCTTTCAATTGTGTCGATTTGAACATGTAGTTCACTTAATCCTAATTGATAGCAACACAACATTGATTTGATTGGCTCAATGAATCTTAGACTGCAAACACAGGTGCCACTAATCATGAAAATGGATATTTAAGGTTGCGATTTGATTCTCGGAAAGTAGCAACATGGGAACCACAAACGAACTCCTTAATGACCCAAAAACTAGGATAATTTGTCAATATGAATTAGGATACAAAAAGTTATCACAGACGTTTAAGGACTCTGTCTCCACAGTTAGAAATATAGTTAGAAAATGGAAGGCCATGGAATAGTCCTTGTGAAGAAAAGATGTGGTAGGCCAAAAAAAAAAAAAGAAAAGAAAAAAGTCTCAAAGGCAAAGAATGTTCCTAATGATCATTGACAAACCACAGATCACGTCCAAAGAGCTTCAAGAACATCTTGCTGCTAGTGTCATTGTACATCGTTCCACACCAGCGCACTTTGCACAAGGAGCAGCTCAATGCACTCAAAAAAATGAACGAGGAAGGTTGTGCACTTTACATAATATATTTATATTTAGTTTACTTATAATAATTGTGTTTTTTGACTTGAAATGTTTTTTTTTTCTATTAAGGTCCACATAATTATGTCTCAACTTAACAGTACAAAATCCTAACGCGTTGCCTAAACACAAACCATTTATGTTAAGTAAAAAATTCTTACATCCAGAGGGTGGCAGTATAGTGCGAGCCAACTGCCATTTTGCCCGAACTTAATTTGATTGTGTTCAATCTGCTTAAATATGTAACATTTAAATTGACTTAATCCGCTTGTGTTGGATTACATGATTGATTTGTGTTGCATTAACTGAAATTGGGCAGTGCTTGTTAGTTCCCAGCATGCTTTGCATATGGTTGAATTAAGAGAGAATAAATGTTAAAATGAAGTGTTATTTTAGTTTTTTTTTTTGAGAAAATTAGAAGACTTGATAGTGCGTAATTGTGTTTAATGTTCAATTACATTGCAATTATTAGTACCATTTAAATTACAGTGGTTACCATTGTGGAGAAGAGTGGAGCATTTGGTTAGGCTGAAAACTGATTAAGCAATACTCACAGCAAATGCTTAGGTTGATGAAGCATGTAAATCTTATCATTTAAAATGCTAAAAAGTGCTATTGGTAGTCAATAGTTGGCTATAGTCTAGAAATGTATTAATGGACACTAAAATAAATTATATTGCATTGGATGAATGAATATAGGACTTTGAATAACTGAATCATATCAGGGAGCCTTTTTAAATTCACTGACAATATTAAATTAAGCTGTGCCCAACCATAGTAAATAAGTTGAATCAACCTTAATACATTAAGTTGACCCAACGTAAGTACATTAAATTGGAATAACAGAATTGCATAATGCTGAAATAAAGCAAGTTAATCATGTGGAAATCCTTTCCATGATTTTTTTATGTTCATTCAAAGAGTTATTTTTTTGAGTGTGCAAAAGGGTGATGCGGTAAAAGTTTTTTTCTGTAGTTTGAGGTATGCAAAGGCTCATCTGACAGGCCAGCATTATTTTGGAATAATGTGCTGGATGTGGACAAATAAAATTCAGTTTTAAAACGAGTTATTTGGTCACAAGTGGTGTATTCCAGAAAGCAGGTTATGTGACATACCGGGTATGTATAAGGTTAAGTAAGCGGATAACCTCCACTTTCGGTTCCAAAACCGGGATTAGTTTACCTCAGAGGTGTTCGGCAAATGCGTACCCTGTTGATAAGGCTCCAGTGGGCATGACATATTGCTCACAATATTTTATATACTGTATAAAGTTATATCGATATATAAAGCGCTATTAAGATAATACTAATTTTATTATAATATATATATATAATTCTCATCTCACACATCGTTGATCTACAGTGAGACGTTTTCTTTTTTTTTTTGCAACAGGATGTTTTCTATGCTATAATCTATAATAAAATACATATGATATATCTTACCTTTCAAAAGTGGATGCAAAATGACTAAACAAAAAATAAACTTATACAGCCATGCTATCTTTGCAAATGACAGACTGTAGTTTAATCAATCTTTTTATTAATTAGCATCAAACAAACAATATCGTTCTTATTCAGTGATTTAAGATTATTAAACGAAAAGATTGCACTACCGCCAAATAGGTGGTGATATGCACTATGTAAATCAGCATTTAACAAATGAAGAAAGTATAGCGCGCTTTTTCTTAGCGTCAGTTTCCATGGTGACTCATTGAATGATTTGGCGCTCTGTTGAGAATGTTCGGTGTGTTAACCATGAACATACTCCGAGTTAGAAGAACTTACTCACAGATGCGTTTTTGGTACCAGCATGCCTTGAGTAAGCAAGGTTTGGTTTAATCAACCGAGAGTTCAGGGTATGTTTGACAGTAAGAACCTTTTTTTATGGAATACACCCCTGAAGCACTTTGAATGGTGGAAAAAAGAACACAGCATTCCAGGAGAAGAACCTGCTCCCTACAGTAAAATTTGGTGGACGGTCCATCATGCTATGGGGCTGTGTGGCAAGCACAGCTACTGGAAACCTTCTCAAAGTTGAGGGTTACATGGATTCCACCCAGTACCAGCAGATTCTTAAGAACAATGTTCAAGAATCAGTCAAAAGGCTGAAGTTAAGACATATGTGGTTATTTCAGAAGGACAATGATCCAACGCATTGTTCCAAATCTACCAAGGAATTTATGCACAGACACAATGTTCTAGAATAGCCATCCCAGTCCTCAGACTTGAACAATAGCGAAAACCTATGGAATGCTTTGAAGTGGGCTGTAAACGCTCTGCAGCCAACAAACCTGACTGAACTAGAGACATTCTGCAAGGAAGAATTGGCCAAAATACCTGCAGCCAGAATTCAGGGTCTAAGCAGTGGCTATGAAGCACCTACAGGCTGCTATTTCAGCTAAATGAGGCTCTATTTAAAGGTACAATATGTAGGATTTTTGCAGTAAAATAGCCAAAAACCACTAGGTCAATGTTATACATTTTGCTTAGTTGATTACTTACAATATCCCCAATGTTTCCAACTATTTGTAAATTGTGAGAAAATTGCGATTTTAACCAAGGAAACGGGACGTGTCAGCAGGGGTGAGGAGTCGCCAGTCAATGGCGTCATATCCGCGTAACCCTCGGTTTCCACTCGTACTGCCATAGTAACCATGGCGACAGACGTGGACAACTGGGTTATGCTTAGCAGGACGCTCACGCTGTTGTTATGTTCAAACATTATGGACCATGTCAAGCAGACTTTGAGACAAAAAGAGGACTAGAACGAAGATCAAAATCTTTCGAGATGCCGAGAGCTTCACGTCCACGACTAACTTCGACTTGACAGAGACGCGAGTGTTCCATGTATTTTATTAGACAGGTGAGCAAATGTACATAAAACTAGTCAATGTTATTTAGTTCAACATGATGAAATGTTAGAATATGATCTGTATGTGATTCTAATGTTGATCTAGCTTAGGCTACTGCTAGTCTCATACAGCCAACAAACAACCTAACTAACAACATTCAACACACTCAAATGCCGTTTTAGTGTGATAGTGTAACTGTTAGAGCAAGTGAAACAGCGCTGCGTTACCTCAAGTTTCATTCGTCTAATAAACTGACCTGTGAGTAACTTATTAATTCAGCACTTGCGTGTAGTTCGGTAGAATGAAATGTCCTTATTCCTTTATATCCGCGGGACTCGCGTTGCGTGTGGCGCTGGTAACTTATAACGTTACGTCTCTCATTAGCAATCGCGCCCTGCTTCATACCACAGTCATGTTAAAAACATCACTGTATTCACTCATCCATAAAAGATCCATCAGCTTGACGACAAGATCCATAATTCCGCTTGATGCTTTGTGTCGTCGATATACGCCTTTGTTATTGTAAGAGATTAGCGACCCCTGGTGGCCAAAAATGACATACTGTATGTTGAATATTGATGTAATTGTTCCATTGGGGTGCCCAAATTTTTGCACCTGTCTGTTTTTGTTATGATTCACATTGCATTGTTCCTATTGATTCAATAAATGTTTCTATAAGGTATAAATTATATCCAAATGAAGTTGCTGCTTCAAAAAAGCCCAGCAGATTATGAATCGAAATGATAATTATCAGGGGTGCCCAAACTTTTGCATAAAACTATGTTACTCAGTCAGTATTGATGCATTTTTGTTTTAAGTAAACAAAGACTAAGTTTTAAGACTAAATTTAACTACATTTTACTGAAACTAAATTTAATGAAACTAGCATGAATAGTGAGTTTTGTTCAAATTATATTGAAATTACAAAATACTGGATGGATTCAATCCCTTTAAATATCTAAAAGGAGAAAAGTTTCACATGTGTAATTTCAATCTATGCTTTTAAGTTTCAGCAAAGCGTGGTATAAAAAAAAAAGAGAAAAAACATAGTAAATGTAATTGGTCATTTTATTTACAATAACATTACAGGATCCACACCAGAAGAAACTGAGAGCTGTGTTGCAAAAGAATCACACTGACCTAAAAAACAAAGCACAAATGAGCAGTGTAAGAGGAGAATAAACAATGGTATCCTAAATGATTGAATATTGTTTGAAATGGTTCACAATGTGACCATGTTTAAATTTTAATAGAGATAAAAAAACATTAAAGGTAATTTAGAGTCATGTGCTCAAAACGTGTCTGATGCAAAGTTACTTACAATGTGTGACTGATAGGAGCTTCATTTCTTCAGGATCTGATGCCTGACAACGATGAAGGGGAAGGCAAATCCACTGCCAAAGAACAGCACCATCATGCCAAGGAGCCTCCACTTGTTTTCTACTGAGAACGGCAGGTTCTGCAAAAATAATTTATTTAGAAAATTATTGAAACCAGATTAGGGAAAATTAATGTAGAGCACCATAAACATGTCCTATTGGTTCATGACTGATTTTATAATTGAAGACATGCTTCCTAAATTGAATTAAACTGAATACGGTCTTTGACTATGTTCACACTATCAGTCCAAATTCGATTTGTGCATCTGATCTAAATGATTTACTTTGTCGTTCACATTTGGTAAAAATGACTGGATTCCAATCAGATATGCACAAAATTTGGATTTGGACTGACAGTCTGAATATGGATTTTGTGAACTAGCCAGAATTCTTGACCGAGCTTCTGACCAATCATTGGTCTTGACTTTTCCAATCATTGGTGATTACTGAATATAATTGTACACAGATAAAAAAAAAAAAAAAAAGAGAACAATTCATAGGCAATAAAATATTTTAGAGTTCACTATAAAAAGTCACTATAGAAATTACAACATGTTTTCAAGACCTTATGAATTTCACCATGTAGGTGCATTTGTGGTTATGTGGATTGGCTGAATAGAGTTCCCACACCTTTAGATCAATACATTTTCATAAAACTTCAAGGACTTCTGCAGTTGTTTGGTCACTAGTTTATGGTAATAATAATAATAATAATAAAAAATAAAAAAAAAAAAATAAAAAAAAAAAATATATATATATATATATATATATATATATATATATATATATATATAGGGAAAATAACATTACATAGCCAATTGACATATTTCAGAGTTAAACATAACTTTAGAAATATGTATATTGACAATATAAATTACCATGATGTTTAAGACTATTAATTTCCATGACTGAGTTAACGTTACTGATATTTCCAGCTTTTCCATGGCCGTGGGATAAAGACATCAAGCAGCAGGCGCACTAATGCCAATTCAAGGTCATAAAACACTATTGTAACAGAAGTCAACCTCATTGAATCATAAATAAAAGTACATGAATGCATTCACACTTAAAATCATTGAAGGTCTTCCTTAATGTAAAACTAGCGGTTAACGTACACAGCCGCGGTGGCCTGATCAAATGCTAAGCTAAGCTAATTTAAGGAAACTCCTGCACTCCGCCCTAACAGATCCATTACAATAACTGCTTAACACTTAATACAAATATTTATATAAGCTTAACCGCCTCTATGTACAAACCAATGTGATCACTTTTAACTAAACACTTAAAACGGGCTCCGCTCGGGCTTCAGATGAACCCAGGCCTGTGCCGATCAGGCATACAGGCGTTGAAGCTTTAAACAACAACCGACTAATTTTGGTCATATCCTAAAATCTCCTCACCTTTCCAGGTCCCTCCGCATAGTGACTGGAGCGCACCGCAGAGGTGGCGAATCGTCGCACGGCTTGTCCGAGCATCGTTTAACGTTACAGCTGAAGTGTGTGAGATCTGCTCGACCTGAGTGAGTCTGACTCTCAACGACCTTCCTGTCTGTGTGCCTGGAGATAGAGGGCGAACAGGCTTATGGGTAACGTGACAGTCACACCGCGGCGCGAGGTATTATGGGAAATGAAGTTGTAATTTAGCAGGCGTTTCAAAAGTCACATACATAAGAGAAAATATCATAATTGAATTAATATTTCATAATATCCAAATTGGTCACTAATATTAATGATGATAATAATAATAAGTGATTAGCCTATTCCAGGGGATTTAAACTTTTATGGAGGGACCACCATCCATAAGGGACCATCAGTCAATCCAGGGAAATATTCAACTTATTTTTCACTGCATAAGCTATTTCTTGTGAATATGCGAGATTAACAAAGTTATTCAGACAAAGTTAGTACAACTGTTTGTGCAAAACTGTGTTTATGATTAGGCTATGTTCAAATAAAATGACATCAAATAGGCTGTCACTTCAAGCAGTAGCTTTAACAGACAGTTTTGTACCACTAAAATAAATCAAGAGAGTCAAACAACTGACACTTTAGGGTGAAAATGCTACTTGCTCTTATGTTAAAAAATTTTTTTTATAGCATTTTATAATAACTTTAATAAAAACCATTAAATTATATTATTACATCATCTCATGCTGCCAGGTTTATAGTTCGTTTAGTTCTCTTACGAGAGGTTCTCTTGTACTGCGTAATATCTTACGCTAGGGGAAAACCTCTTTTCCATGAGATATTGAAGCCAAAAATTATCCTCAATTTTGAATTAATGTAAAACACGTTGCGGCAGCATGCAGACATAGGCAAGGCGGCTCACATGCCTATTGGCTGTCCTGCGGCAACTGCAGCAGCCTATCGAGAGAGGCCCTTGGTGACGTCAGATCCAATGGGTGCGCTTCGCGCCCACTACGTCACCTCCCGCCAAAGCGGCCGTGGCCTGGGCCTATAAAAATAGCTCGATGGGCTGATATAATCTAATTTTTCATCTCTTTAGTGAAGCTCACGCATCGCTGGATCCGGAGTGAAGAAGCCGCGCCGTCTGAGAAAAGCTTTCATCCGTCAAAGATTTTGCTGATATATTCGCTGAGGTTCAGAAGACGTCACAGGCTATGAAGCACTTCTTACCAAAGTGCTCTAGCTTCACAGCAGATCGCCCAAAACAGCCGTCTGCTCGAATCTCCCAGCCACAGCCGCCGCTTCACAGCGCCGTCAAGCCCGGGACCAGAGACCACGCTCTCGCTCTGCCGGCAGCCGGCCCCCTCCGCGTGGGCCCCGGCAAAAGATTGAGATAAAGCCAGAGGCCTCAAAGTCTTCCTAGCCCTTCTAGGAAAACAATGGAGTTTAAGTCTCGCCGCGGCCAGACTTCCACCGAAACTTTTCGCTCGTTCAGTTCCAGAAAATGCGACTGTTCCAGTGTATTTTGCAGTAAACAAGCCGGTATCACGGCCCGCTTGCCTGCACACAAATGCCTTTTCCACGGCGACCCAGATAAATCACATAAACAGTGTAATTTCTGGTATTCCGGCCACAGCCGATGGTGTTATGAGTGTAATAAAAATGCCCACAGCCCAGTGTTCATTTCTACACACAAACACAGCCCGCCACAGTACATGGCGACCCAGATAAATCACATAAACAGTGTAATTTCTGGTATTCCGGCCACAGCCGATGGTGTTATGAGTGTAATAAAAATGCCCACAGCCCAGTGTTCATTTCTACACACAAACACAGCCCGCCACAGTACAGGGCGACCCAGATAAATCACATAAACAGTGTAATTTCTGGTATTCCGGCCACAGCCGATGGTGTTATGAGAGTAATAAAAATGCCCACAGCCCAGTGTTCATTTCTACACACAAACACAGCCCGCCACAGTACAGGGCGACCCAGATAAATCACATAAACAGTGTAATTTCTGGTATACCGGCCACAGCCGATGGTGTTATGAGTGTAATAAAAATGCCCACAGCCCAGTGTTCATTTCTACACACAAACACAGCCCGCCACAGTACAGGGCGACCCAGATAAATCACATAAACAGTGTAATTTCTGGTATTCCGGCCACAGCCGATGGTGTTATGAGTGTAATAAAAATGCCCACAGCCCAGTGCTCATTTCTACACACAAACACAGCCCGCCACAGTACAGGGCTCGCACAAATAAAATCGACTCATGTCAATTGTGCATTAAATGTAGTGAATGTGCCCACAACCCAGTGCCCACAAACACTACACACTGCATGTCCCACGGTTTCTGTAAAAACGAAACCAACACACATACAGTCAGCTCAGGCCGTCTGTGTTTTCAGTGCAGTAAATGTGCTCGCTGTCCCGCGCCCACATTCACACACAGACATGTTAAGCCCCACGGGGCTAGCCCCGCACGCTCCCTCTCAGCAAACTGCTATAAGGGAATCGAGCGCGGCCAGGCTGCCCGCCGCAATCGGCGCGCCCCCGCCTCAAACGCTGCAAGCACAGTGTTTACGTTACAGCACACCAAAGCTCTCCTGTCGCCACTATGTTGCGGCCAGAGCCCAGATCTCATTCTACCCCAAGCTATTCATGCAAATGCGTGGGCAAAGCTCCCCGGGGTATCAAAATGGGTCTGAATTTGGGACCAGAAAACCTGAATTTGGGACCAGACAGACTGTCCAGAAACAATGTTCCAGCAGGAGAATGGTCTCTGCACCCGCAGACGGTCCTACTGCTGTGGGAGACATTCGGCAGAGCGCAGGTAGACCTGTTTGCGTCCCAAGAAAACGCTCACTGTCCGAAGTTTTTCTCCAAGAGCAGGGATGCGCTGCCCATTCTGAAAGTGATTGTGTTTAACCTCCCGGAGGGAGTGTTAAACACAATCACTCAGGCTAGAGTGCCGTCTACTAGACGGCTCTATTCCTCAAAATGGTCTGTGTTTTCTGGCTGGTGCAAAGCCCGAGGCTTTTCACGCCTAGACTGCGGGGTTACGGAAGTTCTCTCCTTCCTTCAAGAGCTACTGGATAAGGGCAGAACCCCATTCATGCTCAAAGTTTATGTCGCGGCCATAGCAGCGTTTACAAAACCCGCGACTGGCCAGTCACTGGGTAAGAACAATCTGGTCATCCGCTTCCTTAAAGGAGCTAAGAGGCTGAATCCTCCCAGACCCCCCTCAGTCCCCATGTGGGACCTTTCCACGGTTTTGGAAGCCATGAAAGGTGCCCTGTTCGAGCCAATCCACTTGTCGGACATGAAACATCTGTCATTCAAGACAGTGTTTCTTATGGCTCTTGTTTCAGTGAAGCGCATAGGGGGTTTACAAGCGCTCTCAGTAAGCACGACGTGTATGGAATTTGGGCCAAATGACTCGAAAGTCATACTCAAACCAAGACACGGCTATGTGCCTAAATCCCTCTACACACCGTTCAGGGCTCAGGTTATTTCCCTGTCTGCCCTGCCGGTTTACAATGAGGAAAAGGATGCGAGCTTCCTTTGCCCAGTCAGGGCATTAAGAGCTTATGTGCCTCGCTCGTCTATTTTCAGACAGACTGAGCAGCTCTTCGTTTCGTTCAGCGGACATGATAAGGGACTAGCCACATCGAAACAGAGCCTATTCAGATGGATAGTTTATGCCATAGCGCTGGCATACACGTCTACAGGCTTGAAGTGTCCTTTAGGTGTTAGAGCGCACTCCACAAGAGGCATGGCCTCGTCGTGGGCTTGGTCTAGCGGAATTACCTTGCAGGATATCTGTATGGCGGCAGGCTGGGCCTCCCCGTCTACATTTATAAGGTTTTATAACCTAGAGATTCCCGCCTTACAGGCTAAACAACTTTCGGTCTAAAATCAGTATTGTCTGCCCCGTTGCTGCGGCTCAGAATACTACAACCGCTTGAGCACCGCTCGCTGATCGATAAAATTACTCCATGGGCAAAAGTAAGACCCATCCTGTTACACAGTTCAGGCCGAACATTTTCACCCTGACTGTTTGGAACACTGTTAATGTGTTTAGCTCCCTTAAGCCTCGCTCACACTACAGGAGTTTTAAAATCCTAACAGATTTTGAAATCTAGTTGCAGCTCACACTTAAGGAGAATCGTTTGCAGATTTTCTTACCTCAAATCTTAAACATGCTCACACTACAAGATTTGAAAATCGTGGCGCATCACACACTACACAATGTTATTAAGATTCGTGCCAGAGAAAGCGCCTCACGTGATCTAACACAACAGATCAGAAGCGGAAAGGTGGATGTAAACAAAATATCTGTCCTTCATATCAAGTCATATTCGTGAAAAGGTTGCCGTGTGACCAAGGAAAGCGAAATCTTTTTTTTTTTAAATCATCCTTTTAATAAGGATATTTCTAATGAATGACGTCAGCTCTGTTCAATACAATGAATCAATGCCATAGATCTCTATAAGGTAAAGCATCAGCAGCGTTGCTCAATGCCCATTGCTGCTCAGCTGAGCATTGTAAAGTGGAGCTCAAAGTTAAAATTAAATATCAAAATAATTAACAGTTTGTTTCATTTAACCTATCTTTGAATGAATATAACTTTATAATGAATATAAATATTTTATAATGAAAATATTTTTGTGTAGGCCTAGGCCTAATTCTGTGAATTACACTTAATTGTTCACAGAAACACTTAACTGTGCAAACCAAAGTAATAGCCTACAGTAGCTACTACCCACAGGATGAAGAAAGGGCTCTCAGTCTCCACAGAACATAAAATATTCATATTGTTTTATTTTTCGTGTTCGCATTTGAGGAAAAAACAATGTTACGGACATGACCGCTCTGAAAGCGACTTTAAAATATGCTTTAAAACTTTCACAAAGACATCAAACAGAAAGCACAAAACCTTTCTTTAAATCGAATTTCGTTTTGTATTAATTGTATCTTAATTTTAAACAATGTTTCATCAACCAATTCCCTGGATTTATAAAAATAAGAAGTAAATATAGCAGACGATAGATAATCACGAAACGGAGGCGTCGGCGATACTTCATATGAACCGAAACTCAGCATATAAGGTAGCCTACTTGCCTCACACAGACATGTCTACTTTTAAACAGAACAATTCAAAACGAAAGAAAACAGAATACAGACTGCACTCTGCTTATGTAATCCGTATGAAATGTGCATTTCTCTCTGGCGCGTTCACTAGCCTACTGAAGATCGCGTGCATCCTGCGGAAGACGGAAGAGTTGCATGCTCAGGATCGATATCGAAAAATCTATATTTTTGACAACACTAGATTGTAGGCTACTTAGTTTATTATTTCAGATGTCTTTATTATGCATTTAGTATTTTATTATTATTTATTATACTATTATGCTTATTTATTTAGCAATAAATGGATAAATGGAGATAATGCGCGCATCGCGCTGATGAGTCACTCAAAATTACCTCAATGGAAATTCCTTCACCATGACAGTCCTACTGTTTCTTATTGGCTATTGTGACAGTAGGCCTACTGACGTATCTTGCTCATCCCGATAAATATCAAACATGTTTGATATGATCGGGGCGAGCCAGATTTGTGTAAGAGCAGTTCGGGAGGTGCAAGATTCGATCTGTGAATGCCTCACATTACCAGATAATCTGTGCCGAACATCGGAACCGATCGAGGTCCTCGACAAGATTTTTTCTCCGATTCTCGGGAGGGGAAAATCGGGCATAAATCGGCCTAAAACTCCTGTAGTGTGAGCCAGGCTTTAGGAAGCTAACTTATTGGGAATGACGCTTCTAGCCTCTCTTCTAAGACTCTTTGTGAGTCCCTGGTGATTATGCACTATATGAGCCCCAGGCACCTGCCCTTGGGACTTTGGTGTTGGATCCCAGCACGCACAAGGTTTTACACTGTGTTCCCCTAGCGTAAGATATTACGCAGTACGAGAGAACCTCTCGTAAGAGAACGTACTCGGTTACTAACGTAACCTCTGTTCTCTCTAGAAGAGGGAACGTGTACTGCGTATCTTTGCCGTGCCTGCAACACGCTCTGGTTCGCTTCGGTGATGAAAAAACAGATTAAATCAGCCCATCGAGCTATATTTATAGGTCCAGGCCACGCCCGCCTTGGCGGGAGGTGACGTAGTGGGCGCGAAGCACCCCCATTGGATCTGACTTCACCAAGGGCCTCTCTCGATAGGCTGCTCCAGTTGCCGCAGGACAGCCAATAGGCACGCGAGCTGCCTTGCCTATGTCTGCATGCTGCCGCAACGCGTTTTACATTAATTCAAAATTAAGGATAATATTTGGCTTCAATATCTCGTGGAAAAGAGGTTTTCCCCTAGCGTAAGATGTTACGCAGTACTCTTTCCCTCTTCTAGAGAGAACCGAGTACATTTTAATTTTAAAAGAAAATTCTGTAGTCAATGTTTTAATCACAGTGCCGAAAGTATTCATATTTATTGAGAAGCACACACCTTTCAATAAAAGGTTTAAAAGCTGAAAATGCATATAAGAGACAAAAAAGTCGTGAGGTCAATGGAACGTTCCACGTCGAGACAGATCTTGGACTCAAGCCTCTCCTCAGTGAAGACACATGAAACCCCACTTGGAATAAAAAAATAAAAAAAAAAGCACCTAAAGGTCTCTCTCAGACTGTGAGAAGATTCTCTGGTCTGATGTTCTGACAGTTCCAAGCTTTGTGTATGTAGGAAACCAGGCACTGCTCATCATCTCCACCCAACGCATTCTCATCCCAAAGCGTAATATTTTGACTCTTTTGCCAAAGCGTCTATATCCAGCGCATATGGCACCCTTTAGCGTCAATATAACACGCTTCGGTTTTGGGTAGGTTTAGGTCTGGGGTAGTGTTAGGGTTAGACCACTAGGAGGCGCCATATATCTGCGTCTCATATGACGCTAAAGGGTGCCATATGCGTTGGATATAGACGCTTTGGCAAAAGAGTCAATATATTACGCTTTGGGATGATACCATCCCAACAGAAAAGTGTGGTGGTGGTGGCAGCATCATTCTGTGGGGGTGTTTTTCAGCGGCAGGGACTGGGAGACTCGTCAGGGTAGAAAGAAATACCATATTATGTCACTGTATTATGCCACTGTCTGAGTCTTAAAATTATTATTTTTAGTCATCAACTGTTTTTGTCAAGTGACACAACTGACACCACTGGTCACATGACAATGCCAGCATGGCGGATGTAAACCTGAATTGCATTAATGATGCAGGTTATGTGCAACAAAACTTCTGTATTCTGTAAAACAGGTCTCATCGCTTCAGGTCATGCTACATTAAATATGCTGTTTAACTCAAGATGCCTTTAAAGGTACAATATGTAGGATTTTAGTTCGGTAGAATGAAATGTTTTTATTCCTTTATATCCACGGGACTCGTGTTGCATGAGGCGCTGGTAACTTATAACGTTACGTCTCTCATTAGCAATCGCGCCCTGCTTCATACCACAGTCATGTTAAAAACATCACTGTAGTGTATACACTCATCCATAAAAGATCCATCAGCTTGACGACAAGATCCATAATTCCGCTTGATGCTTTGTGTCATCGATATACGCCTTTGTTATTGTAAGAGATTAGCGACCCCTGGTGGCCAAAAATTACATACTGTACGTTTAAAGGAGCTACCAAAGATGATCATAACCAATGTCCATTACATTTGCAGGTTGACAAATTAATATTTTTCTTTCTTCTTTTCACTAACATTCAGATTTTAAAATCAAATTAAACAGCAACAATAAAAAAAGAACTAGCTAGGTTAGTCCAGCTATCTTCTTTAGTTTAAACTGCTGTTAAAACTTTCTCCGACAAGGGGATGCGATAAAACCAGTTTTCCTGTCTGTTCCATATGCATCATGCGTACTATATAAAACATGCTTTTTTAATGAAGTTCTTTATCAAACGTAGTATCCATGCGCTTTCGGATGCAGCTAGTACGACCAAAGTATTGGAACGACATGAGAGTGAGTAAATAATAAAAGAATTTTAATTTGGCAGTTTTAAGTATAGCCCAAGCTTTTGGTAACAACTTTATGTGAAACATTTCTTCTAAAACTTGAATTTGATTATAGTTCACTTCAAAGGAGCTGTCCTAACAGAAGGCTTTGATAAAACTGCCATTGTGGACCCATGCTCACATTTGTGTGGCATGAAAAGTTTACAGCACAGTAAATAATTTAGGAGCAGAGCATTTTGAAGAGTTTGCTGGAGAATATTTAATTCATCTTTAGGTAGCTTGCAAACATATAAATGTGATTAGTTAAAGAAACTCAGCATTTGATGTCCCTGCCTGAATTCTGAGAGATTTAAGAGAGTGATCATAAAATATTTTTGGTTATTTTTCTCATATTTACAAACAGATCGTTTAAAAATGCATTAGAAGAGTGACACTGGGAAACATTGATCCTCTGCTGTGCTCTGTTGCCCTTGGTTTATGCAACAGATATGAAGAATGTACAGTAACGGACACTGAAAATGATTTCAGGCTATATTCAGCCATTGTTCTATACATTCCTTCACTCAGATATGGAGAAGACTATAAAAAATGTATGCTTTTCATTTCCTTTATGTCAAGGAGAACAGCTCTCAGAGTCATCCAATTAGATTTTAGCATTTTCTTTCATTTTAGAGATTTTTCTTAATCTAACACAGACTAACCAAAAAATCCTTTCGAAACATTAGGCTATAGGTTTTAGTGCCACACCAAATGGCATTAATGTCTGCTTAGATTAAACATTTTCCTTTATACATTTAATTATGCTTCAGACTAGGGGAGCCTGAAAGGAGAAACTAGGTCACTGGTCAAAATGAACTGAATACAGGTTCACCTCAAGGATCTCACATTGCAATTCAGCTCAAACCTTCTTTCACTGGGCAAAACATGATTAGCAACTGACTGTTTCACCTTCTCAGCCATCAGCCA
Organism: Rhinichthys osculus; assembly: GCA_029959095.1. Lineage (NCBI taxonomy): Eukaryota > Metazoa > Chordata > Actinopteri > Cypriniformes > Leuciscidae > Rhinichthys > Rhinichthys osculus. The sequence goes on along the minus strand of JARWKJ010000004.1, from coordinate 36,789,259 downwards.
GATAAGAATTTTCTTGTCACGACAGCTTGTTTGTCCCGTAGCCGCAACATGTTTGAATATGTTATCCTGGGTGTTTGAGTATGCATGTTTGTTTTTCATGACACATGGTTGCCTGCCCTCCTCAATTATGCTGCATCCATCAGCCAAAGGTCTTAACCTGGACAGCAACCAACTGTCTCTGCTGTCACTCTGCAGCTGGTTAAAAAATAAAGGATCCCAGCTCAATCTGCTCTGAACGTCCATAATCCTCAAGGCTACAGACCCCTTTTGCGCCGACGTCACAATTACGTCACAGCGTTAGCTGGAGGCAAAACCAACGGACAACTGGAGGCGGCTAATACAAACCAGCACAGATTCGGCTACATAATAAGGAGCTTAAATTATTATTATTATTATTAAATGTCATCTTGTGTTCTTGGGTGCAATAATCGATGAAAAATGAATATGCTGTATCTGGAATTTTTATTTCTAGAAAACATTCACATCATTAAAATTGCACCGTAATGTCACTCTTTACATTGTCCTCTTCTTTGCGCTGGCTAGGCAGAACTTTTGATCGTACCACACAAGTCGTGTACATGACCTCAGCACATAATAGGCATCCAAAGATTTATATGCCCTCGCTTTCTTTTTCCGCTCTGTATCTCTATCAGCTAACGTTAGGTGTAGAAGTCAGGCCACTCAACCGGAGGTAACTTAGCGTTAACGTTAATCCTGTCAGATCGTTCATCCATTGACAGCGTGTACAGTACGGGTCAGCCAATCTGGTTCCGTCCGTTAAAATGAACTTTTACAAATAACAATCGCGGTCCTGGACAGTGAGTGACCTTGCACCTTAAGATAAAATCGGATTTTCTCCAGTCATTGTAAACAACAAGCTAAGAAAACTTGCAAACTAATGTTAGGGAAGTGGCCAGAGGGATCGTTCTGCCTCCACCTAAGCTCCGCCAACAAAAAAACGTCATCATGTTTACCAACTGAAAAGGGGTCTATAACTTTAGAAATCGGTTATTTCCATAAGCTATTTGTATTTACATAATGTTTTTTAAAAGACCTTGCTGCCATTAAAATTTAATTTAAATCAATATTTTTTTGTGTATTAGGTCTAACTTGCAGATTAATTTGCAAGTATAGTGCTGTGATAATTTTTTCACATATATATTCATTTACTGGAACGGTGTGCAGAAAATGATTGCACTCACTGAAATTAGCTATAAAATTGTATAACTGTACTGGGATATCATAGGATCTCTGTTACAGACTGACAGCCCAACTCTCTGTAAAAAGGGGCATTGATTTGCAGGTTTGTTTATAACTAATCACACTTTCTGCTTGATAATCATTTTGCGCATTCACAGCAGGCAGAACATAGGGGGAAATTGAGAGGGTGAATTTACAGCGGTTTTATGAGTTTGGGGATGCAAAAATGATCAACAACCAAGCAAAGGTAAATGAAGACAGAGGGAAATAAAGAGGCCAAAAAGTGATGGGACCAAAAATTGAGCAAGATGAGAGTATATGGTAAATGGACTGCATTTATATAGCGCTTTCACAGACCCAATGGCCACCAAAGCGCTTTACAATTTGCCTCACATTCACCCATTCACACACTCATTCATACACCGACGGGCGACGGCAGCCATGCAAGGCGCCATCCATCTCGTCGGGAGCAGCTGGGGTTAGGTGTCTTGCTCATGGACACCTCGACACTTGGTCAGGTGGAATCGAGGATTGAACCACCAACCTTTCGGTTTGTAGACAACCCACATGAACCACTGAGCCACTGCCGCCCCCACAATATATACACAATACTATCCCAACCGTAAATAATGGTGTTGGGAGCATCACTCTTTGGGGGTGTTTTTCAGAGGCAGGAATGGAGGACTTGTCAAGGAAGAAAACTCAATACAGGAAAATGTAGAGATATCCTCAATGAAACCCTGGTCCAGAGCATCCAGAACCTCAGACTGGGCAGAAGGTTCACCTTCCAAAAGGACAGTGACCCTAAACACACTGCTAAGACAAATCAAGAGTGGTTATGGACAACTACGTGAATGAAACCTGACAAGCTGTTGACCGACTGTCCCCGTCCAACCTGACAGAACTTGAGAGGATCTGCAGAGAAGAATGGCAAAAAAATCCCCAAATGCATGTAAAGCTTGTCGCATCTTACCAAAAAGATTTGAGGCTGTAAAGGTGCTTCAACTAAGTACTGGGTTAATGGTATGAATACTTATGCAATGTAATTATTTCAGTTTTTCCTTTTTAATACATTTACAATGTTGTCATAATGGTGTATAGAGTCTAGATTGATGTAAGCTTTGGCATAAGGCTGCAACATACATATGATAACCAATGATCTGAGACAGAATTCCCTGTCTCTGTCAAAACATGATGTAACCAAAAAGTAAGCAAGATGAGATTTAACATCTGCAAAGCTTTTCATCGCTGGAGGGAGCAAAAGCTTAAACTTGCTTCAAAACAGATGTTAAACTTGGTTTTCTTCTGATTGACAGGTACATTTATCTGATATAAATCGTCATTGTAATGCCAAAGCGGTATTTATTGTAGAAAGAAGAGTGTCTGTTTGTCTGGTTTTATTGAGTGCAACAGTGCCTACCCATTTTTCCAGCTGCCTTGGTTCCAGAACTGTGTTTTTCCAATTTATTTTTGCCACAGTGTTGTTAAAGATTTATAAGCCATGAACCAAACCAACCAGCTACCAGATGAATCACAGCATTAACATTTTTAATGATGGTTAAAAAACCTACAATCCCATTGACTAGGAATTCGTCTGTTAAACACAATAATTTTTTATTTTTTTTTAAAGGTGTAAAAAAAAAAATGCAGGCTTATGTTTTGATTAACAACCTGAAATCTCAGACTAAGTCTTTCTAATAAGTTATCATCAAAAATCAATCCCCCCATGAAGAAAATGAATGGAATTTTAACTTCCGGACTGTTACACTCTGTAACGATGTGTTTTAAACGTATGTAATGTTCTGTTATGTTAGTACTTTTTGTTTGTTAATAGTTTACATTTTACATGTTGAAAGGTTCTGTGTTGCTGAAGACACAACCCATCCTGAATATATAATTCAGAGCTCTTTGACTACGCAAATTTGCTCATGTGAAAATTGTGAAGATAAGAAAGAAACAGTTTGATACAATCTGGTGCAAATACCCTTAATGTGCACTCATCTGTCTTTAATCAACACTGGGGCAGCATCAAAGAGAACACTGTATCTCCTATTCAAAATTTGCAGTAACCTTAGGCAAAAGATGTTAATCAATTTATCAATTTGCTTTGGCAGCTGTGCCACCAGCTAACATGTCTTGCATCGTTGCAGCTGACATTTCTGAGCTGAAAAGATTATGTTCATAGTGGAAAGAATGCAGTATAGGCTGAGATTGGTTTTAACATCCTCTGTTTTTCTCCGGAGGCAGACAGATATTGCATACTTTATCAGGTGACTTTTCCTCTTGGCGGGAGCTTAGAGTGACATCTTTATCTGTTGTTTCCCAAGGTTAGAAACAAGTGATGAAAGGTTTCCATTCTACCCCAAGGCCTGGGCTTAGTTATGAGTCCAGATACAAATTTCTCAGACTGAGGTTCAATTTTAATCACATAAACTTGAACAAGCTGGAAAATAATAATAATAATAAAATAATAATGCATTTTATTTATAGGCGCCTTTCTCGGCACTCAAGGTCACCTTACAAAATCAACAGTAAAACACTCAATCCAATAAAAATAAAAAACAGCGAAAGCATAAGATACAATTAAAAAGAACAGGAAAAAGGATAAGATTCTTACAGTCAAAATAATATTAAAGTTAAAGAGAGTATGCCTGTCTAAAAAGATACGTTTTTAAGTGAGTTGCAAAAGTTGTTATGGATGTGGAGTGTTGAATGTAGTGGGGCAGAGAGTTCCAAAGATATGGGGCTGAATGACTGAAAGCTCTAAACCCCATGGTAACCAAACGAGCACGTGGAAGAATAAGCTGAGTGGAAGAAGAGGACCTGAGAGAACGGGTGGGTATCTTGATATGAAGGAGCTCAGTGAGATACTTAGGGGCAAGATTATTTATAGCTTTAAATGTAAGGAGAAGAATTTTATAATTTATGCGATATTTAATGGGAAGCCAATGAAGTTGCTGCAGGACAGGTGTTGTGTGACTGGTGAATGGGGTTCTGGTAATGATACGAGCATCAGAGTTTTGGACTAGTTGTAATTTATGAATGGATTTGTCAGGTAGCCCATAAAGGAGAGAGTTGCAATAATCTAAGCGGGAGGTAACCAGGGTGTGAACCAGAATTTCAGCACTGTTGGCGGAGAGAGTTGGACGTAAGCGAGAGATATTACGTAAATGGAAATATGCTGACCGAGTGATATTATTAATGTGGGACTGAAATGACAAAGTGCTATCTAGGATGACACCCAGACTCTTAACATGAGGGGAGGGAAACACAGAAGAATTATCGATGGAGATGGAGAAGTCGTTTATTTTAGAGAGGATAGATTTGGTGCCAATAAGGAGGAATTCAGTTTTGTCACTATTAAGCTTGAGAAAGTTTAGCGAGAACCAGGATCTGATTTCCTGAAGACAGTTTGATAGGGACGTGGGAGGGAGGGATGTAGTGGGTTTGGTGGATAAGTAGAGCTGGGTGTCATCTGCATAGCAATGGAACTGGATATTATGTTTACGAAAAATATGGCCAAGAGGAAGAAGATAAATAATAAACAAAAGGGGTCCAAGGACAGATCATTGGGGAACACCAGAGGAAAGGGGAGCAGAGTGGGATCTGAAATTTTTGAGCTGTACAAACTGAGTACGGCCAGAGAGATATGATTTAAACCAGTGCAAGGGTGTATCAGATAATCCAAGGGAAGCTAATCGGTCGATAAGGATGGTGTGGGAGATGGTGTCAAAAGCCGCACTCAGGTCCAGGAGGATGAGGATTGTTAGTAATCCAGAGTCCGCAGCCGTGAGGAGGTCATTGGTTATTTTAACAAGAGCTGTTTCGGTGCTATGAAGGGGACGGAAGCCTGATTGGAACTGTTCATAGAGACTATTGTGGGTGAGGTGGTCATGAATCTGAGAAGCAACTGCTTTTTCAAGGATTTTTGAAAGGAAAGGGAGGTTCGAAATTGGGCGGGAATTGTTAAAGTTACTGGGGTCAGCCCCAGGTTTCTTAAGAATGGGGGTTATTGCCGCTGATTTGAGGGCTGACGGAACAATACCAGTGATAAGAGAGGAATGGATAATTGCAGTTATAAGAGGGGTCAGGGAGTGAATGCACATTTTAACCAATATAGTCGGAAGAGGATCAAGTTGACAAGTTGATGGTTTAGATTTGCGAACAAGGTTGGTTATTTCAACATCAGTGGGAAGGGTGAAGGTAGATAAGAGATGACAAGAAGATATTTGAAAATCAGATGATAATTCAGAGGTTGAGATCTGAGGGGGTAACTGTTGATATATACGATGAATTTTAGTAGAAAAAAATGTCATAATAGAATTACAGGAGTCCGTGGAGTAAAAATGTAGTGGTAGAGAATCAGGTGGACGAAATGTTTTATGCACCAGTGAAAAAAGCGCTTGAGAGTTACCAGAGCCTGAACTGATTAAGTCTGTATAGTAGTTGGACTTTGCAGTGGAAAGAGAATCTTTATAGGAAAGTAAATGGGTATAAAACATTTGTTTGTGAATGGCCAGACCAGTTTTTCTATAGAGGCGTTCCAGTTGGCGACCTCTAGCTTTCAGTTGGCGATGTTCAGAAGTAAACCAGGGTGCAGATTGGGAAAAGGAAACAGTCCGTGTTTTTATTGGAGCCAACGTATCGAGGAGATGGTGTAGGCCACAATCGTAGTGACTGAGCAGTTCATCAGGGGTGGATGTGAAGTCAATATTGGGAAGATTGGCAATACCAGAGTCTAGAGCTGCTGGGTCAATGGACTTGATATTACGGAAAGAGATAGTGCGTGACAGTTTCGTTTTGAACAGTGTAGCCTTAGCATTAAATGAAATAAGTTTATGATCAGAGATGGGAAGGTCAAATGCAGTACAGTTAAAAGGAGTGACACCAAAGCAGCAAAGTAAATCCAAGATATGGCCCTTTGAATGGGTGGGGAAATTAATAAACTGTTGCAATTCAAAACTATCAAGGCATGATATAAAGTCTTTTGTGAGATAGTTATTGTCTTTATGAATATGGATATTAAAATCACCAAGGAGAATAACATTAGGAGAAAGAGGTGATATAAGTGTAAGAAAAGCTAAAAATTCATTAATGAATTCTGAATTGGGCTTAGGTGGACGATACACGGTGGCTACAATGATAGGGGATGGACCATTAGTTTAATGACAAGAGACTCAAATGACTGATAAAGTGGCACAGAGACAGGCGAGACTTTCCAACTCTCGCGATATATTATCGCGAGACCTCCCCCGCGACCTGTAGTGCGGGGTTTACAGCTGTAAACAAACCCGGGGGGAGTTGCTTCATTCAACTGGGAAAAGTCATTTGGCTGCTGCCAAGTCTCTGTCAGACTAAAAAAGTCATATTTACGATCATTGATGAAATCCTGGAGAATAAGTCCTTTGCCCGAAAGTGATCGTATGTTGTATAATCCAAAGTGGAGATCACTACAGTTGTTTTTGTGGGAGACAGAGCTGGGATTAGTAGACCTGGGTAGACTGGTTAGCACACTCTGGTCCACCCTCCTGCTGGATGATCTCGGTTGACGGCGAGATGAGGACCAGAAGGAGTTGATTGAAGTAGAGGCATCGATGTTAAAACTCCATCGGGACCCACGATGAAGATATCTCCGACGAGGTAAGCGAGCATTTTCCGAGCCTGGGTGCAGCGTCGATTTTAACAGTGATGAGGCAGTCGGATTGAAGCAGAGTTTGAGAAGCTCGGCAGTCGAGTATTGAAACAGAGCCGAGGAGGAACTTGTAAGGAAAAGCGCAACAATCCACATGAGTATCACCGACTTGCTGATCCACATTTTGGCTCACACAGGAAAGTCAGGTAAAAAAGCAAGAGAGCCAGATATAGCTGGTATAAACGCAGCAATCGGTGACAGTATATCAGCAAGGGCAATAAACAATTAAAAGTTCAGTAAAAGCCGAAGTTAAAAAGCCCAGAATTAAACAAACAATCGGAAAGTAGCGGAAGCGAGTCGCGCCAGCGTTCACTTCCGTATACCGACCCCAAAACGCAAAAAAATAACAGCAAAAAAAATAACAGCAAAACGCTCAGAACTCAGGCCTATTTAAATGAATACAAATAAACATACGTTTGAGCACACTGTATCTCTGCACACCTGTAATCAGCACATATTTATTTTGGCAACCATTAACGGGTTACAGCATTTATAATGCCTGCATAAGCAGCACAGTGCTAGTAGATGTGAAGGTGCAATTAGTTTCATGCTGAGTCTATTTTTTTGCTGTAAAAATCTGCAGAAATTATGGAGATAATGATCAATAATGTGTTTTTAAATGGCCAATAACCATATCTAGAAAGCCGGGTGGCTGTCACAGACATGAGTATTTGATGAACAGAAATGAAATAATGAGTCCCTGAACAAAGTCCTCATGCCTCCCTGCAGTAGGAAAAACATTGTTTAAACTCTTTCCAATAAAGATCCGTAAAACTTATTTGGATTTTACAAAATTATCTTTAAAACATTGTGTCCTAAAAAAGGGACGATTATCTGCTGGCAAAGCTGGCAGTATAATTTGGAGAGAGATACACTTCTCTGTTATTTCACCAAGCAGACATAGTTACCAGCCAATTCTGATAATCTCAAAATAGCCAAATATTGGCTGATTCATTTTTTTTTTTTAAATACAGGCCTTTATGAAGCAACATAATATAATGGAGTGAACTATAGATAAAGCTTGATATGTCCTGTTATAGTTCCATTTTACTCTCTTGTTTGCTTCTTGTTTGCCTGATTTTAGTTAGCTTCGTACTCATTGCTATTCTAATTTATTCTATGTCTTCACATTGTTTATTAAAATACTCTTTATTGAACTTAGATTTCACGCATGTTAGTCAACACCTGACAACATGCAGTGCACACAAACACATATTTTCAGTAAATCCGACTGAATCAAGGTGATTTAAATAGTTTCACTCTGGGATTCAAGTTCCACTCTGTGTAAACTAATTATCATTTTGTGCTTTCACACATTTTATAATTGATTGCCTTTATTAAAGGAAACATTCAACTGAGTACACTTTATTTTCTCAATAAACACAGCTCGGTTACACATTTCTCTCATTAGTTATTTCCCTCTATTCCCCCTTCATGCACGGCACAAAAACACAAAGTGAATGTGAATGATGTAGGTGTAAGGCCACAAGACCACATGCGGTTATATATTAATCTTTAACATGGAATAATGTAAAATACCCTGTGTTTACTGCTGATCAGATCCCAGCAGGAAAATAGACATTGGCTCTGACTGAATGGACTGGAAAAATGAGGGATTTTTGTAGTTTTCTTTTTCCGGCAACAACCGAGCAGAGACTGCAGGATAAAATAAAGTGTTACATTCCTGTGAGATCAGGATTGATTTAGAACTGCTCTACAGTCTTTCTCCAAGAGCATTTATAATATAAATGTATGCCTGAACGTGTATACAGTGTGCAATGAATGACACCGGAATACCGAATAACTCCTGTATGAACTGAAATGTGATCTTCATACATGTTCATCACAGGAATTCACTGATACACAAGTTTTAAGGGGCTGATGCCTTAACAGACAGCTTGTGAATCAATAATCAATCCTTCCTCTGCTGACCCTTAGGACATGGCAGACCACAATTCAACATGAAGTAGCTTTCAACAAATCCTCAGTCTGCTGATCTGAAGGCCTGTAGAGAGCAGTGTTGTGCAGACTCTGCCTCTCTGCCAGAGATCAAGGTTTCCAAATCAGAATGTGCCTAAAACCCCCCTGTAGTGCTATTCTGCCTACAGGAATAATTCCCATTATCTATGTCACCTGAGGCACCCCAAAAAATCCTGCAACATTCCCCCCAATCAAGCAAGCATTGATAACCATCAATATTATTGGTCCATTTTCCCCAGAAGAGAAACACTACATTTTAAACAAGTATTTTAGAAGGACATTAGCATTTGGGTGGCAGTAAAGCTAATATTTTGTACATAAACTAAAAGCCAAAACCCATTTGTGGCAGGGTGAGCTGTATGATGCCTTCATACACACCTCATGAGTGTCTCACTCACCTGCATGAAAATTCCCCTCAGGAGAAAATACTTTCAGCCTTTAATTGTAGAAGCAGATATTTCCAAGTCAGTTTGCCCCTCAAGACCCACTGGAAGCATCAGCAGAGTCAGTCATGCTAGACGTTTAAGACAAGGTCTACGGGCCATTAATTAAATCCTGAACTGAAAAACTAGCCTGGTCTCACTTGATAGACAGGGTTGTCAATTGGCTTTTTCAATTTGGTATCTGCTTGGTTCAAAATTAATACATAAATTAACATAGCATTAATCTACCACATTATTTAAAAACCGTGAGACTGGACGGCTACCCAAACTAAAAGCACCGTAAAAAAAGCTGATTATTTATTTTAAAGAACAAAGAATAAATGAGATTTTGGTGGTGTCTGCTGATATTTTAGTCTTATAAAGCCAAAGATTACTCTGATAGAGCTTCAGACACTCAGAGTGGATGATATGTGCAATCTATACTCATGCATCATGAAAGCAGAAAGTGCTTTCCATGATCTTTCATCTGTGCATTTGATGTCTTATCACATGCACTTTAATGTTGTTTACTGTGAAATTTCAGCCTGTGTGATGGAGTGTATCCTCAAAATCTCTTTTATGCATTGCCTAAAATTGATTTGAGTCAAGAAAAGCCATGCATGATTTTATACTCAGCCAGTTCAGACCACGTGATAAGCCAGAAGTGGCCATAGCGAAGAGCTGGTTTCTGCTTGTTATATGATATGTTTTTGCAGTTGACCAAAGCTGCTTCGAGTGTGTGGGCTGTGTATGTCAGTCTTGAGATTTCTGTGCCATGTTACTATATGAACACCTCCAATGCAAAAGCCTCTAAAAGCCACCTCTGTCAAAAATGAGATAATAATATTGAGTGAATGCTCTCCGCACATAGTATACGTTCATCAAATACTTTCACTTCAAACTCACTAAATCCCTCCTTCTGTAACAGTATGTTGCAGGCAGAAGAAGACGAGGAAGAGTCAAAAGTACTCATGCAAACCTTTACTCAGAATATAACTTAAACAGGTACATTGAAGACGGCAGAAGGTTCACACACACACGTAATACAACAGAGATCAGACAATGAACTGACGACAAGCAGGAACTAAAATACACAGATGAAGACCAGATGATGACAGACAGCTGTGAAGAACAATTAGTGTCCATGGTGATTGATTACATGCAGGTGATTGTGACGGTGCAGGTGTGGGCCAAGGAGGATACTGGGAAATGTAGTGAGGAGGAGGAGACTAGATGGTGACCGTGACACCCTCAGCCCATTCAGAAATGCCGGTACTAGAAACCTATATGAGCCTGATAAAATGTTAATATTAAACAAAAACTTTAGACGGACTTCATATATATATATATATATATATATATATATATATATATATATATATATATTATTTGGTAGTGTACATACAGTACAAGCTATATATATATATATATATATATATATGTATCTTATATACTGTATGTACACTATACCAAATAAAGGTGTGGAATCATTCAAATGTTTCAATGTTTTTGAAGAAGTCTCTGATGCTAACCAAGGCTGCATTTTTTTTAAATACAGTAAAACCAGCAATACCAGCCCGTTCTCATCCCAAGGCGTCATACATGTGACGCTTGTGACATTTCGTCGAAATCTTACGCACATGGCATCCTTTAGCGTCAATATGACACGCAGATCCCAAGGCGTCATAACCGTACCCTACCCCAGACCTCAACCTACCCATAACAGTGCGTGTTATATTGACGCTAAAGGATGCCATGTGCGTAAGATTTCGACGAAATGTCATATGGCGTCACCTATATGATGCCATAGGATGAGAATGTGTTGGCAATACTGTTAAATGTAAAAGATCTCTTTTCTATTTTAATATATTCTTAAATGTAATGTATTAATTTAATGCCAAAGCTGAATTTTCAGTAGTCATTATTCCAGTCACGTGATCCTTCAGAAATCATTCTGATATGCTGATTTGGTGCTCAATAAATATTTAATTAAATTATTATCTTATTATTATCAATGTTGATGAAAGTAAAGAAGGTCACCGTTGGAGTTTGCTTGTTCTCCCCATGTCAGCATTTCCTCCTGGTTTCCCCTCATTTTATGTGGATTGGATACAGTAAATTACACACATAAGTGAGTGTGTGAGTATGTCCCAGCACTGCACAAATTAGTGCACCTTAGTGCTGGGTTGCGTCAGGAAGGTTATCTGGCGTAAAACCTCTGCCAAACGGCTGTCCTGATAATTCCGCCTTGGCAACCCATGACAGGAAGCAGCTGAAAGAGTGAGATGAGTTTTGAAAGCAGTTTTTGCTGTTTACTATTTTGTTAGCAACCATGATATTTTTGGTGGAAACACTACATATTAGTAGCCTGGTAATACCAGACTCTGCTACTTCACTTTGCTTTGTAGACAGAGTCTGGAATGACATAATAGAGAAGTGTTTTCTCTCTCGCTAGGGGGCGCTTGTCTGAAGTTTAAAATCATTGGTTACCCGTAAGCCAATCAGATAAGTTTATATATGACGTATGTTATTTGCCAACACAGCCACATCGAACCACAGACATCATGCATCGAACTCAAATCTATGATCGAACTTCCACTGTAAACCTGGTGTAAACACTTGATGATGCGAGCGAAATACCGGAGTGAACATGGCTGTAAACGACTTTTGCAGATTATGCGAAATTAATCTACGCATCCACGGTACAATCAGGGCCTCTAAACTGATATTTGACAGTAGAGAGAAACAAAAAAATATTTGCAGCCAACTGTCAAAGTTAGGATTAGTTCTGTTAAACACAGCTCTTTGTTCATCTCGAGTCTGTCGGAAATGCTGCAACTTAATTGCAAGATTACAGCATGTCATGGCAATATTTAAGACCTGGAAAAGAAAGGAGACACTGACCTGTCAAAAGGCTCCCAGTTTCTCGCTGACGATCGGTAATAGTTGATAAATTAAACTTTTCCCAAAGGGAGTAGGGCCACAACATCACCTCCATTCAAAATGTTTAATACACACTCTTCTTGTTCGGGCTTCAGTTTGCTAATGCCGGTAATATTCTCCACAACTGAGCGAATTGCATCCGCGTCTCCATATCCGCGGTCGTTTTCGATTTCCCTGACCTAATCTTAAACTCGGCGCTTAGCGACTACGTCAGGGCTTTCAGCCCGCCCTCTGTTCGTTGATTGGCCGGCTGTTTTCAGGCCGGTGGAAAACGGATAGATAGGCCGCTGTCTCAGACTGAGTACAGAAGCGAAATGAAATTGAGCGGAAGTACGAAGTCTGACGTAGTCAGGCTAACATATTAGTACCTAAATTGTACATGTTAGTACCTTGTGAAAGGGTGCTCTTTTCTAGCAGTGTACACTACAATTCAAAAGTCTGTGATAAGTTAGATTAAAAACCAAAAGAAAGAAATACTTTTATTCAGTAAGGAGGATGAATACAAATTTTATCAAAAGTGACAGTAAAGATATTTACAATGCAACAACATTTTTTTGAACTTTCTATTCATCAAAAAGTCCTGTATCAAGAAATGTATCACAGTTTCCACAAAAATATTAAGCAGCATAACTGTTTTCAAACAGATACTGTAATAAATGTTTCTTAAAGCTGCAGTCCCGCATTTTTCTCGCCATCTCTGTTTGAAATCTGTAATTGCAGTTATTCGCGGAATTGTTAAATTTGCGTGAGTTGCACATCGGCATGAAACAGCGCGGATGAACACAATGTTTTGAGACTGCGAGTCTGTCAGTCACCGTGCCGATGTGGAAACTGGCATTCAGAATCACACATTCTACTTTTGGAAGAAGGCCTACAGTATGACCATGACAACATACGAATTTTCATCGGAAAATGTCATCTGAACAAGTAAGTAACATCCACATCAACTAAGGGGGGAAAGCCTTGCAGTAAATCGTGCTGATTAAATATAACGATCGCGTCAAACCTTTCAAATTATACTTTGTTCTCAAATTATCAACATCAGCATTGTGACTACATTTAATGTGTATTATGATTACCCTGTAGTTCAGTTTCTATTTCTGTGCAGTCTAATTTCTAATTGTCATACCAATAAATTAATGTTTCTTTACTGGTTTTCTTTGAGAAAAAAACACACAAAAAAAAAACACGTATCTGTAATCCGATGCATATTTAAAACTATATATAATTTCGGAGGAGGCCGGTTTGGTTTGCTTGGAGTAGAGGTGAATTGCTCCCTTTCATAGCTAGCACAAAATATTTACCATAATAGCTAAACGAATAAAGACAGGAAACTCCGTAACTGTGTGAATTAAGCGAACAAGTTAGCTACTGTTACACGATTGAACTATTGAAATGTCTTACCTGTCCTAAAAGAAAAAAAGCCGTCTCTGCGTCCGTTTTGAACCGATGTTTATCCTTGTTTTCGCATGGGCCAGTTTCAGTCTCTTTTTTCTCTAACGTTATCCACTCCGAAGTCCGAATTATTTGGGGTTTTACAAGTGGTGAATGTCCAGTTGTCACTGGTGATTGTCGTTTGAACCTTTCTGGATCCGCCATAAGTTTAATTATTTAATGCTGTGAGAAAAGGCTAAAAATGTCCACCTCCAACATCCTCACGCAATATAGCCTGCTTGCCGGGACGCCTTCTTTATGTGTACAGATGTGACGTAATGACGCAAAGACATGCTCGAATTTCCCGCGGAAATCCACCAGTACCACTGGAATTAAAATCATGATTACAAGCTAACCGTTTTGAATCGGGCAAAAGCAAGCAGATATTTTTGAACACTGGCTGGTTATATTTTTTTTTATTGTTATTATTTTGGATAATTTTTAACCCAAAAAAGTTACGGACAGCAGCTTTAAGCACCAAATCAGCATTCTGGAGGATCACTGAAGACAACAGTAATGATGCTGAAAATTCAGCCTTGCCATCAGGAATATTTTAATACTTTACTGCATTTTTGATTAAATAAATGCAGCCTTATTATTACCTGTATGTATTTTTTCCTCTTTATTTTGTTATTATAAATGTAAAACTGTATCATGTTCTCTACAGGCTTGGAGTATGGAATCAATAACAGGAAAGAATTCCATATATGAGCTGAATTCAACATTACCTGAAGACCTCCTTAGAGATGCATATAGGGAATGTGTACTGATAATTGAATTTTTGCACACCTCCCAAAATAATAAATTAAAATGGACCTGCATGACCTCCATGACAGCACTGGCTCCTTACTAAACATTAAAGTAAGTAGCCAACTTTTTGCCCTCTCCCCTCAGAGACTGCTTAAACATCTTCAGCCACAATGACTGTGCAGCACATACAGTAAACTCTCTTAAATAAATACTGCAAAGGCATATGCGTGCACATACGCTCACACTCAGAAATGGAAGGACCCTTAGGAAGTTACATTGGAGCTACAGGAAGTTAAGATGCCTGTCACATTCTCTTAAAAGTTAGATATGGCAGGACCTAATGCAGTTAAATGAATAATTAAAACACTGGCTGAAATAGAAAGAAAATGAATGTCTGAAATTAATCGTAAGGACACTGGATATTTTTATAGAGGAGTTCAAATATGATAATGTATGGAAAAATTACACTAAAGACCCTTGGCTATAGTGAGCCATTGTATGATTAAAAAAGGTCTTGATTAATGGATTCAAAGTTCACATACATCATTTGGAAGGTTTGTGCAGTGCTCATGAATTCAAACATTTCAAATTGTACTTGATGTTACATTTGTTGGCAGTGCATTAAATATACAGACTTGTATGCTTGCTTGATGGGTAACCAAGGCAAGAACTGGACTTAGATCTTGGATGAAAGAACCACAAATCTTTGAACCCACAAAGAGATTTACAGCTAGAGAGTTCCTTCTAAAAGCTTAAAGGGGTCATATAATGGTACATGCACTTTTACAAGTTGATTGTACTGAAGTTTGTGTTGGCAGTGCCTGTACACAACCATCATAAAATGATAAAAATCCATCCAGTGTTTTTGTTTTAATCTCCTTATATGTTTTCCCCTGCCTCAAATTGAGCCGTTCGATTTTGTGACGCCACACGCTCGGAAGCCCCTCCCACGATTGTTGATTGACAGCATCGTTTCAACACAGACCCGCCCTCGCTCGTGAGCGAGCTGTCAATCATAGTCTGCGCGGACCGGCGCGGTCATTGTTGATATGCTGGAGCACTGTCTATGAGCAGAATGGCGTCTAAGCGATTGTGGTGTTCTGTTCTTGGGTGCAATAAGGAACACAGCAGTCATTTTAATGTTCCTAAATCCGAACCGCTGAAGACACAGTGGCTGAGTTTGTTTTCGAAGGGAATATTCCCCACGAGCAACGTCAATGCTTTCATGTTTGCGCGAATCATTTCTCACCAGACTGCTTTATAAACAAGCGTCAGTATAAAGCTGGTTTTGCTAAGAAGCTGCTCATGAAAAAAGGATCGGTACCAGCTATTCGTGTTCCTGCTGAACCTCCAGAACAACTGAAGTGAGTGTAACGTTTTATTAAACTTAATATTAATATTTATATTAATCTTTGCAAATCGCTAGCTGCACGCTTCACAATAAATGCGTCTAAGGTTTACACTTAGGGTACATTACGGCATATTTTCTATGTATGATGTTCTCAATATAATTCATAATCCCACGTTTATAATAAACAACGCGTTATGGTTATTGTGTTATTGTGTTACAAACGGTGTACACACAGCACAGAGAGGCGGGGTGAGCAAAGCTCATTATCATTTAAAGTCATATGCACTGAAACGGAGTGCTGAAAACAGAGCTGTTTTTGACCAAGTAAAATAAGTGTTTTCTTACAATACTAATGAGAATTTTTAATTAAAGTATATTACAAACTTTTAATTTAGACCCTAAAGAATCATACTAGCTTGTACCGAAATGGCATTATATGACCCCTTTAATTTTTGAAAGGATAAAAATTAAAATGGAGACTGGATCAACCGGCTTAATGCTGTGTAAATCCAGACTTCCTTCCCATTTGACAACTAAGACTGTTTGGATACTTCTTCCAATGAAGAAACAGACACTCGGAGAACTGCATGTCATCCCAAGAGACCTCCCTGTTGACAAAACTCCCATGCTCTTGTCCTCTTGACCCTAGCGTCAGGGCACATAGCGTGACGGAACTTGCCTTCTTCAGCAGAGAGGATGCCCCAGCGTAGTCCTTCGGATAGACTGTCACTTCTTCTCTGTGTCTTGCGTTTCCAGGCCCACAGGGTAGCTGAGCACTTCTTAGACCTGTCTGTGGCTGTCACTAAACTTAGAGCCACCTGAGCATTATAGTCAGGAATATTTCATGAGTCCCCATCTAACTTCACATCAATGATGCAGCATTGTGGCCATGACTTAATCTCAACAGTTTGAGATTTCTCTAAGACTATAGTAAGCAAAAGACGACCGTGCTAGCTTTCTTAAAGGGATAGTTCACCTAAAATGAAAACCAAAATGAGAACCAAACTGTTTTGGATATCACTGACTTTTATTGTATAGATGAAAAATCAAAACAAAACAAAACAAAACAAAGCAAAACAAAACCAAACAAAACATGGAGACATTTTTTTAAAAAAAAATTCTTCGCTCATGATCTACAAAAGTAAGAAAATCATAGGTTTGGAATATCCTGAAGGTGAGAAAATGATTTGACAGAACTATTCCTTTAATTATGGTAGAAATGACGCTGAGTGGATGTAGACAATTAAATTGTAATAGAGCAATTTAAATAGTTTCAATGAGTTTTAATTTATTTGTCACACAAAAAAAGTAAACTTACCTTTCAAATTTTACCCCGTTTGCCATTAATAATTCAGAGTACAAGAGCTCCAACTTTGCATCTCTAATTTTTACACATAATTTTGCCTCATTGGCAATGTATTTTAGAGTACAAAGCAACCAGAAATGAACACTGACAAGCTCTATAAAGAGATCTCAAGTGCACTTTTTTATCCATATATGTACCTTACTTTACATCTTGATATATCAGTTCCATATGTGAACTAATTTAGATTCATCTAAGATCATCACAAAGTAAAGTTTTTTCTTTCATCATTCTGTCAAAACTTATTTTCTGCGTGACTTATTTTCTGTTTTATGCATAAATACAGTTGCACACTGCTTTCTTGCAAGCCATCAACCTTAAAGTCACCCTTCTGTGAAACTATCTGCAACTTCATGAAGATATCAAAGCAGCACATGATGCTTGAATTGAGCAGGCAGGGTCGCAAACTGTTCATGGCCGTGGAAAACCACAAGTTTGTAAGATCCGCAAATCTATATTCTATTTAAAACTTCTGTGGTCTTCAAGTTAGTGTATGATCCTCTATGCACCCTCTCATAAACCTCTACAAATGTCAAGTGGAATTTCTGGAAATGTAGGCTACATGAATTTAGGAATATGAGCAAAGCCTAGAGATTAAATGGTCATTGCGTCTATTCCACAGTTGAAATCGACTATTTATAGGCTGCAACAGCCTGTGAAAATCCAACTCTGCATCAAAAGAATAATAATGATGAGGTGCAGAAAATAGGATTGATTAAAGCTGATTTCTGGTCCTGGCCCTGGCCGAGGGGTCTTTCATCAGGTTCAACCTCTGGGAAGGAGTGAACGATGGTGCGGTGAGGCAGGGCAGAAGCCTGGCCCTATGGGAGAACTTGAATTAGATAGGGCCATTGCCAGCTGATGCAGAATTCAATGCGGCAGAGCTCAAGCTGAATCAGCCACTTTGAAAAGTTTGCATCAAAACTTCTGTTTTCCCTGTCAATCACTTCACATCTTGTAGTCAAAGAGAGAAGAGAGTCCTCTAGTTGCTAGTTTAAAGGGATAGGTCACCCCAAAATGTAAATTCTGTCATTATTTTTTTCACACCCATGTCATTCCAAACCGGTATGACTTTCTTTCTTCTATGGAACACAAAAGAAGATATTCTGAAAAATGTCTGTTTTTTATGTTTATGTAAATGGCTAAGTCTGTTATGTTATTTTAATTTTCTCCTGTCTCTCTCTGAGGGTGGATTTGCATTTTTTTTTGTGGACTATCCTTTTAAAGTGAAAACATGGCATCTATAAATGTAAGTAATTTTTATAAATGTAAGCACAACCTTTGAATAATTTACTGAGGCAAAGTTAGTTCTGCTTCATAATGTGTTCACTTTGTGGAACTACAACACAGATAGTGCTACGCCTTCGCTTGAGAACTGCTTTGAACCACTGCTTCCATAATAACACTGCATAAATATTAGACTGCACCCATGTCAGGCCAAAAGTTTATCTGTGAATCACAAGACTTGCTTTTATGGTGTTTTATTGTTCGGACTGTTTGCTGTTTGTTGAATACAAAATACAAATCAAAACAACTTGCGCTGCAACTGTCCTTTAGTAAATTGCCCTGTTTTCTGTGGATGATGAAGTGCCTTGAATTAAAGAGATTTAAAAGCAGTGTCCTTGATCTGATCTTCCTACAGGGGAAACTTCCTGCCGTACACTGTCATGCATCTCCGACAAGGTTCCTGTCCCTTTGGCAGTTGAATTTGAACTTGTAATGGGTGGCCTACAAATAAAATGCAAGTTCAGCAAAGCTCTGGCAAGACAGATAATCATTTGATGTATTCAGAAAGACCTGTGGAGGGTTGGGTTTGGACACCAGGATTGAAATATATAGAAAACGCTAAATCACAACGCATGCCATTACAAACAGCACAGCCCACCATTCATTTAGTTTAACTGCCAGGCTGAATTATAATCTTAACAGAAGGTCAAGATATCAAAAAGGCATGACTCACAATTGATTCATTTCTGCAGCTGTTCAGAGAAATTCCTCTCATCTTTTCCCCTCTCTATTGGACATCCATTTCTTGATGTTTTTAATGCCGTGCAACTGTAAAAAAAAAGGAAGTGGCAGCATTTATTAGCTTGGAGTTTATTTATATTCTGCCCCAGGACAACGTTCATGAGATCATTGGAGCAAGACATTGCTCCAAAGATTTCATTCTTTATTAATGCTAATGCTGACAATTCAAAGTTTCCTCCCAAAACTTCACCCTTCAGTACTTATGAAATCTGCTGTTCCAAGAGAAAAAAATCCAGGTTACAGACATATTTTTTTTCTCCTTCAAAATAACTTGTTTGTGGTAATGTGTTATAAATGGAACAAACAGGCCTAATGGGAAGAACCTGAAAGCTTGCAAGCACAATCGTAGCACTCAGTGATCTACTTTCTCAACTCAGAGTTAGAGAAAAGAAATCACACTTAGTAGATAAATGGCTGAGCATTTCACTTTGGAATATTCTCATCTATGTGCACTGAAGTAAACATTCATATACAGTAACTTTATGCCAAAATAATAGAATACGGTGAATAGTGCAGCATAAGCAAAATGCTTGGATTAGACTAACATGAGGCCAGTCTTATGAATAGATATAACTTAAAAAACAAACTATAAAAAAGAGAAAAAGTTGGAGAAATACTGTTAATGCCTTAGAGGTGACTGACTGTATCTATTGTAAAAGTCTAAGATCAGTCATGCAGTGTTCAAGTAAATTAAAGACTAAGGAAATAAAAGTTAATTTAAAAACACAATCATCTTTGGTCTTCTGTGTACATTCTAACCCAGCACAAAGCAAATCAAAGTAATGTAAATGTCAGCACTGTAAATTACTTTTAATTTGAAAGTAACATCATAATTCCAATAATAAAAAAAAATATTACAACACTTAAAGTTTCATATAGTTTTTTTTTAATTATATTATTATGCATGGCTTCCGACAGCGTATTATTTTCTTAAATTATTAATTATTTAAAGACTCAAAAAGGGGACTGAAGGGACAAATTTGGCTTTAAGATAGAATAAAGAGTGTATTGCTTCTGGATCAGGCTGCATCCACAATTGGTCAATCAGCCTGTTATGGGCAATGAGCCAGGCTGTTTGTTATGCTTATGCTCTCGCTGCCAAATATAAATAATTCATTTAAGCTTTTACAATTCAATATTTCCCTAGGGAGGTATAATTCCAAGATAGAGTCATATTTTAATAACAACAAAAAATGATTACATTGCCTTTTATTTGTAGAGCAGAGCTTTGCACCTCTTTTGAAGGCCTGGAGTCTTCGATCGCATTCAATACTGTTGCAATGTGATCACAAATTCCATGCTTTAGCCCGAGTAGGTTTTAAAGAAGTCATTATAAAAGTATGGTAAAAGTATGCTGAGTTTACTGAGGCCCCCCGGTGGGCTCAGGCCCTGAATTAGATGACTCAGGGGCTGTTGTATAATAAAGGAATTGCAATAAAAACTTTGCCTTCTGTAGAGTTGTCACATCCGCCAGCTGGAGTGACCATGCTATCCACCAGAGGGCACTCCTCCCTAGTCCATTGCCATCTTCTCATGGGCTACATTTCCCACAACCGACTTTTACTCGAAGCTTTTAACACAATGCGCATTAGCGACATTTGGTGGTCAGACTGGTTTTCTCCAACATATCTAACACATCACTGCAGAGCAGAACAAGCGTGTGACCAAACAAAGCTTCGGAAGTCCGTGACATAGAGTGGAATCAATACAGTTCTATCTAATCTCATCTAAATTAATTTGTGCCAGTGAGACCACAACTCGTGTCATGTGTAGCCTGGATTCACATATTGATCAATAAATACAATACAAGTATGTGATCATAATATATTTTGTTTTTTAAAAATATAATTTATGTTATAGGGAAGTATATTGTTAAATCATTTAAATAATGCCTCCTCGATAATCATTTCCCTTTTATGCATCAGATGGGGTCGCGAAGCGCAAATATTTTTCAAACCAGCTGTTCCAACCTTCCGATACTGCATGACGTTCGAAGCTTCAAACGTCATCATTCACGTGGTATTGTCATTTCGATACAAGCATCGGTACAGTGTGTGATACAATAGTGCTTTGGAAACTACGTCGGAGGATCGGAACCCCCGGTATCAACTGTCCCATCACTAGAAATCGCCCCCATACCCTTAAATAGGGCACTATTTTAGGGAACAGCCATTTGTAGTGGTGTCCGAAACCATAGTGGATGTTATTGAGTGCACTAATTCAATCCCACAATGCACCGCAATAATGAGTGTACAACCGATGTAAGCTCAACGGCTATAAAATAACCATAATGCACTGCGAGTGTTGCGCTATGAATTTGCGCGTCTCGCCAGAAGATGGCGCCTGCAGCTGAATCAAATAATCCATCCATTTTTTCAAACAGCACTTGTCCAGCGTAATATCATACAGGTATAAAATCCTTTTTAATTTGTTATTGTTTAATTAAAGTTTATATGCTAGTTTCCATGTCAGAGTTCAAGATAAATCTTTTCATTACTACTGGAGCTGCCAGTTTGCTACGTTTCAAATGATTATTATTAAACAGCAAGCACAAACTATGCAAAATCGGCAGCCCTTCCGGTGCACTCAGTGTCCGAATTTACTCACTCGTTTTCATCAACTCTGGTGGACTATATTAGTGGCGTAATGTAGGCAGGGAATAGTGAATTAGGGTATAGGGCAATTTCGAACACAGCACCGGTTTTTGATTCTCTGCACACTTTTCTGGATTACCCTTTTTGCCTGTGTTTTCTGCCCTGTTGCTTATTTGGTTTGTTTGCCCGTGTGTTTGACCCTTTGCTTGTTATTTGGATTACGATTCTGGATTGTCCCAATAAAGCTGCATTTGGATCCTCAATCCGTGTCAGAGCAGTTTGTGACAAGTCACTTTATTATAAGAAAAGATTTCTGTGTTTCCTAATTTCACATGCATTTTTAAGACCAGATTTCTCAACAGTTGCAAATAAATGCATCAGTAAACAGCAAACATCTCTTTTTACTCTATGAGCTCCTCATCAGTCCAAAGACCTTCACTCTTGCTCTCTTGCTGCATATTTCATACTCTCAGAGCCTTGGGCTGCAGGGTGGAGGAACCGAGGGGCGAATATGCCAGGGCAGCGAAGAGCGAACCGTGAACCAGTCAAGCACGACTGTGCAATAAAGTGCTTTCTGATTTTTAATTACGCCAAGAAATGGAAGATCATTATAACCCTCTGTTAGCCTCGTAGGCTAGACCACATTCATTATTCCATCTGTTGCACCTGCTTTTGCATTCTGCTAATGTGGGGGTATACAAAAATCTCTGGAAATTTCCAGTCAAAACATTATTACAATTAGGGAAATGTTTGTAATGGAGACATGAATTATTCAGAGTGTGAATTGGTCTCAACTTTGTCCAGTAGGTACAATCAATAAGAGTTCGCCTCCTGGCAAAGTCTATTATGCCATCTAATGCAGCTAAGTGCTTTCTGAGCAGAGAAGCAATTTCCTGTTAATATCTCAAGGGAGAAAAGTCACGTGCAAGAATCAAAACACCCAGGCGTGTTTGTGCGTGCAGCCACACATTGCCCTAAAGGATCTCAGATGAAGTGACGGTCTGATACTCTAAACTAACTCATTTATCATATGGATAGCCTGAGTGAGCTTCAGTGTGACTTACAGCAGAATCAAACCCTTCATTTATACTCTGTTTGTCTGGTGCGCTGGCTGTTTTGTCCCGACTTTCCACCTCACTGAGCACATTGTCAACATTCTTTGAGTCACACTCATCTGGAAGCTTTTGAGTCTTGTTATACTAGATTTTGTATGTTAGTTTTAATTCTCTAAGGTTGATAAAAACAGACTCAAGCTCTTTGCTTCAGCCATGCTTATAATGTTACATACTTTGATATTATTTTACAAAATGCTTGTTAAACATCGGTAAATCTAATGTGCAGAAATGCACCCCTTGCAGCTACAAATATATTTTATGTGAAGTGATTTTCAAACACAATATTAAATAATACAATACAAAAGCTATATCACCTGAACTTACAGGGATATTAAAAAAATAAAAGAATCTGTCATCATCTACTCACCCTCACTTTATTCCCTTTTTTTGTGGTCCACAGAAGAAAGCAAACCATACGGGTGGGTAAATTATGACATAATTGTCATTTTTGGGTCCTCTAAGCCTTTAATAGAATGACTAATCCTGACCTTTCTGTGAGATGTAACTAAACACTAAGTTGAGCCTTAATATGCCCAGAGCAACGCTATTATTAAAAAGTGTGATTAATTGTTAATGATGCCACACTCTTGTAATTTGTACTGTTTTACCTCATGTTGTGCCCTTGATAACACAGAATATTAGTTCTAGCTGGCTGAATTTACAATGATGTGCCAAATTTTCCCCCATGAATCAAACCAAATAATGTTCTATCCAATTTGTCTTTGTGGTAAATGAACAGTATATTAAGTTATGAGTGAGCTGAGTGACATTGAATAACTTTAGTCCAGCTTTAATTCATATTATCTGTGGAATGTGATGAGGTTTAACAGCTTCTCTTAGTGGCTGCATATATACCTTGAGTTGTGGCTCAATTATAGCAGAGCATTTAAACCTGTGTTTACTTGCTCGCTGTTTAGCGAAGCTGCACCGCATTATCAGATCACAGTTGAGAAGCTCTCACTATTGTGAGAGCAATCAATGAAAATTGATAACACAGTTTAGTTTACTACCTGTTTAGCATTAAACAGGACTTGTGTGATTTTTGTCAATACATTGGTTTTTCAATAAAATCATTCTGATGAATATCTAAATTATTTATGCTGGGCATTTCACACATACACACCATTTCAGTAGCAGCTCTACTGCTAAACGTAATGTTACATTAAATTCTGAATATATATATATATATATATATATATATATATATATATATATATATATATATATATTAAATCTCCGGCTCACAAAAGATACAATACTTCAATGTACGTATGTATGTATCGTACAGTGTCCCAAAGACATTTATTGTGTGTGCATTGCAAATACTTTCTTACAACACGGATTCAGCATCTGCTGTTGCTGGTTCAAAAGATGCGTCCAAGCCCCCGATGCCAAAAATGTCACATTAGAACTAGCAACTTAGACCATTTTCTGAGAAGTTTTAGAGTAACAATGTGTCAGCACGTATAGTGAGGTGCTTACAAAAAACACTGCTTCATGAGGCTTCGAAACATTTTTGAATCTTTTGTTTTCAGTCAGTGGTTCGGAGCAAACAAGCAAATTAGCAAATTATCCCATCAAACAAGGCTTTGTTACTGTTTTGAACATTGGTTTCCAAACATTTTAAAATGTCATCGCTAGACGCCATTGATTTGTTAAACCCATGAATGTTTAATGCTTTTAACTGACCTTGGGTCAGTTAACTTAATGTAAGTTATTTTCATCATCACCATCATCATCATCATCATCATCACTTTAATGAATTTGAATACTATACAAGCCCTAAACATATTAATAAAAAAACACAGATTTTACTGAAACTTCATATTTAATGGTATTTAATTATTATATTTAATAGATTCTGCTTGCAATTGATTTGTAAAAGGTGTAATTATACATGTTTCTGCTGTGTTCATTGCATTTATACCGTTTTGACCTGCAGCCGCTTCGAAACAGTTAATCATTTTGCGAAGCAAACTTTTGAAAAAGCTTTGTTTCTCTCATCTCGCAGCACGCAGCGATATTTATGTTATACTACATTTAAAAAAAAAAGATAAGTTATTATTTAGATGCTTATATTTTAGGCACAATATTGCCAGCTACTTTTGCTTCGTAACCAAAAAATCTTCCAAACAAATAAGCAATAGAAATGCTGCAGTACACAGTAGTGGTTTCATTTCTGAATAATTAATTGATTTTGAGCAAATCGGTTGAGTGAAGGATTCAATAACTTGTTCATAATCACTTCTTTCTCAATGAATCACCATTTTTAAATGAATTGATTAAATGAATTAACTAACTCACAAAGAAGGTGTCGACACCGGTGGCGGAGCCAGGGGGTGGCCAGGGGTGGCCATGGCCACCCTTGGCTTAAGCTTGGCCACCCCTTTGGCCACCCCTCTCACAACTGCTGTTTCTGTCTCGCTCTAATTTTTACAAGAATTTTGTTTTTAAAACACAGAACCGTCGCTTTAAGACCACAAAAAACGTGAGACTTTTCAGACGCGCACTCCAACTTCACCTCAGCGCCAGGCGCAAGTCAAACGAGTGCGGAGATGTACGGGTACCGAATGAGCTTGAGCAGTGATCGGAGCATAGTAAATATAGATTCGATGTTTCTCAACTGGTGGGTTGCGAGACCGTTTTGAGTGAGTCGCATATGTCCAGTCAAAGAAACAACAAAGTAATTCTCTTTTTTTTCTGATTCTACTTTTATTATGAAAGATCTGTGTGAAAGCTTGTGACACTTCTGTCAGATGCGGAGAAAAGCGCGTTGTCCTGAATCAGTAACTGTGGTAAGATGAGATGTTGTAAGGTCAACAAATGTCAGTAAAACTAACTTTCCTGTCCTGACAGCCGTTGTACTGTACTTGCACATCACGCGCAATGTGGCGTGCTGTAGCAGTAATTCTGTCGTCAATTAGCTAACTCATGAAATAATC